>JBAMHZ010313479.1:0-12976 GCA_037177395.1 Alpinia galanga | reverse complement strand
ATATAAGAAACATTTAGAGATTTCATTTTCTCGTGCATTCATTTTTATTGACCATTGTGGTCAAAGATTATATGTTCTTTTTTAAGTACAGAATGAATTTGTTTTAAACTTGACATATTACATCATTATGTCTTAATTGAAAAATATAATTTAATTTTTTCAATCCGTGGGCCAACCCGCTACGGACTTGGATTGATCCGTCTTAACTCGCAACCTATGTAAATTGATTTTTTTAGGTCTACGATAAATTTGAGTTGATAAATTTTAATCCAACCTATTTAAATTATTTGATTGGGTGAACCAATCCAAACCGACAGCTAGCTCTAATGCTCATGGTGATAGCGAACGGCCCGGAGCTCCACCGTTAGTTGGTACCTACCTGGTTAGGAAAGGGTCCTACTTTCACTGCTCTACGGCTCGCCCTTTCTACGGTACCGGCGGCAGCGGTGCCATTGATCTCCGGAGATTCCTCGATGTCGCGTGCATCTAGTTCTCGTGACCGGTATGCTCACTTCCTCTTCCTTTTTTTTTTCCCTGCTTATTATCTTCGGCTCGGCATCCTAGGCCGTCTTATGAGATTGCATTACGACCAAGGAGGTAAGACGGTGGAAGAGAGAGTTAGCTGGGAAGGGATTCTATGGGTTCTGCTAATCCATGTATACCTTCACTCTTTTTTGGATCTTGAGGGAGAATTTGTGAAGCTTTGCTTCAAATCACAATAGCCTGTTGATTCTCGTTTCTTTCTTTCTTACGTTTACAGAATTTACTTGAAAACTAGCCCTGATTTCCTCTTGCAATGTCAAAGCCTGTCTGTTAGGAAAATAGAATCATGACTTTCACATAGAATGATTGTTATACACAAAAATGTGATCTAAGAATGTTATGGTTTGGAGCTTTATAGTTATTGTTATGGTAGTTTTCCCTTTGTGGGATTTTACTTAATATCTATCTTAGCTTACCAACATATTTGTGGTATGTGACTTGCTTATTTTTTTGTGTTATGGTTGTTAATAAGTCTTCGAAATTACATTGATTGTAGAGAAACTAGAAGGTGGATGGAGTTAATTTTTTGTAAAAACATGAGAATCTTCTCTTTTTTCTTATCTCTAAGCCATGGAAATAAATTTTCAATCTTAGTGTAGTGGTTAACATCGTGGTCACATATCAAGGCTTAGGGTGATTAAATAAGACTAGTTTGTTAGTTCTCTTTTTTTCTATAAGAAAAACTTCATTAGCTAAATTCATTGGCATGTTGCATTCTGAATTTTCACTAACAACTTTTCATGCATAAGAGTTACATATCCTTTTTTTCAGTTAAGATTTAAGGGTAATATGTATCAGCTAAGTGAATTGTTTAATGTATTGTACGTTATCCTGACACATCTTTTTCTGGCCATGGCCTACCACTATCAATATTTTTTGTGAAATGGTTAACCATGCAAGGGAAACATTTACAGAAGAAGACCTCAGACTCTACACTCATGATTATCTCTATGTTCTTGAAAGCTTGTTTTCTTCTTCATTATGTTGGTTGAAGTTGTCATATTAAAGGCATGTGCATCACTCTAATTAATTTTTGTTTGCTGATTTTAGACCATAATTTTTTACACATGGAAACTACCTCAAGTGAGGATGATGAGTCACTTAAGGATAACAATGTGGATCTCAATGATGATAACATAGAACAACATTAACATATGACATTTGATGTCAGTAGTCAATTGGCTGATGCAGACAATCTCTTTTCCTCTCATCCACATAACTCAGCAACTTCTGAACCTTTTGTTGGTATGGAATTTGAATCAGAAGAGTCTACAAAATTGTTTTATATGGCATATGCTAGTCGTGTGGGTTTCTCTGTACCTATCAACAAGTCTTGACAATCAAGAAATGATGAATCCATCAGAGGGCTTCCGTTTGAAAAAAGGGAAATTGATGATGGAAAGAGGAAGAGAAAGCATGCAACCATTCAAGTAGGTTGCAATGCTATGATCGAAGTAATTCAAAAATATTATAGCAGATGGGTGGTTCCTAAGCTTGTGAAGGAGCATAATCATGTAATGGCAGCACCTGGTAGACTTTTTTATGTGGCACCAGAGTCATATGGTAATGCAGACCCGTATCTGGGCATGGAATTTTCATCCCATTAAGCTGCACAGAAATTCTCTTATGCCTATGCTAGCCGCATTGGGTTTGATGTTTGTATAAGACTATCTGGTCATTCGACAAGGGATGAGTCTTTTGTTATGCGTTGCTTCGTGTGTACTAAAGAGGGTTTTACTCCACATGAGAGCAATTTTGATGAGAACGAGAAAAAAGGAAACCAGACTCCTACACGAGAAGGTTGCAAGGCCATGTTCCTTCAAATGTCAATGATTTCAAAACTGAGGTAAGAGATGTGGTACAATCCATCTTTGGGTCAGATAACACACAATCTTTTGGAGTAAAGAGAATGCTAACAGAAAATCCTGCATGTTAATATACATTTCAAGTTGACAAGAACAATTGTTTGACTCATGCCATTCTGGGCTGACACAAAAGCTAAGATGGAATAATACTGTTTTCGCATGCTGTAACAGTTGACACATCGTTAATGGAGAATAAGAATATGGTTCCTCTTGTCACCTTTACTGGTGTAAATCATCACTTGCAGACTGTAAATTTTGGATTTGCTTTGCTTACAGATGAGTCAGAAGCTTCATTTGTTTGGCTTTTTGAGAATTGGATCATAGCAATGTGTGGACACCATCCGGTTTCTCTAAGCACTGACTACCATGAGGCTACAGTATCAGCAATTTCTAGGGTGTTCCCTGGGACATGTCATAGAATTTGTAAATGGCGTATCTTAAGTAAGTGCAATGAAATGTTGTATAAAGTAAGTGCAATGAAACGTTGTATAATGTTTATATGTCTCAAAATACTTTCAAACAGGAATTTGAAAAGTGTGTCAATGAATCTGGAACAACTGATAAATTTGAGTCATCTTGGCTGACCTTAATCGAGAAGTTCGACCTTGGTGAAAATTCATGACTGCAACTTCTGTTTGACATTAGGCAAAAATGGGCCCCTGCTTATGTGAAAGATGCATTTATTGCAGAAGTTTCAATAACCCATAAACCTGAAAGCCTCATCAAATTTTTTGAGAAGTACTTCAATACGAAAACATCCTCGCTAGTGCTTGCTTCTTTGCTTGAGCAAGCTATGACAGGTTCATATGAAAGGGAGGCATTAGAAGATCTAGTTTATACTAGGTCAATTCTGAGTACACCATCAAACATGCTGAAACAAGTGGCGGATGTTTACACAAGAAGAATATTTGATGTATTTGAGGAGGAATTTGTGGAATCACTTGGTTATTTTGTTGATCAAATAGAAGATGGTGTTACCTGCAAGTTTAATGTCACCAACAATGAGGATATCATTACTTCTTCTGTAGTAACGTATAACTTCTCAAACAAAAGAACAAGCGCAGCTGCTGTAAGTTTGAGACATCTGGTATCTTTTGTAGGCATATATTGAGGGTTTTTTAACAGTTGATGTCCGCTCCCCTCCAGAGTGTTACATATTGAAGAGATTGACGAAGGATGCCAAGAATGGCCTTGTATTGGATGAGTGTGTACGTTCTAGCGAACTCTATCATGATGCTGTAAAGTATGCAAAGGAAGGACCGACATCTGAAGAGGTTTTTTCAATAGCAAATGAGTGTGCTCCAGATGGTTTTCACTCAAGTATTGACTGCTAAGAAGAATATTGCCAATAAATGTACATGATTATGGCTGTTTCAAAACCATCAATTGGTATTTACAATGGAGCTGCAGCCTCAGCATTTGTGCATTAGTAGCCTAATACTATTTGTTAGTTTTCTCACCTATTTTTTCATATCTAACCTTCTGTCATCATAAACCAATTTCTTTACAAACCTGTGTATGTTGATTTCTAGAAGTATTGAGATATAATTTCAAGTCAAGCCTCTTCTTTTTTATCTGGAAATTATTGGCCCTAAAATTGTTTTCTTTTAGGCTATCTTGTTAGTAGGTTTGAGGTATTTCTATTCATTAATAAGTTGTTAGCTACAACAAGAAATTATACAATTGGAATTTTATATTTAGTTGTTAACATATTGTTGTGCTAGTGATATTGATTTGCTTAATGATAGTTGGCCCAAGATAGTTGATGATAATGATAATGATGTTTGCTGGAAGTATTCAACATGTTTATGACTTCAAATTCCAGTACACTTGATCAAAAGGTGTGCTCCTTTGGCCACTCGAGAGGGCAATTCTTAGAATAGGGTGGACTTTTAGATCAAAGGAGACATCTAGAACCTTGGGAAGCAAACACTCCCTTTGTGAGTTGATGGAGGAGGTTGAAGGCCTGAAGCATTTTTGTCCTTCAATCATTCCTCCTTTGATGGATCTACTTATGCTGGATCTATCCATCCTATGGAGCACCTTGTGAATTCCATACTTAAGTGTCATTGTAGAATGCCTGGAAGGCATCATCATGTTGAACATTTCCTCCGACTATAAAGGATGTTATGTGATAATGGTAATTGGATCTACCAAAAATCCATTGCTTGCTTTAAGCAATTTGCTAGGAGATTCTCAAAGCATTTCATATGTTGTTGACATCCAAAGAGAAACCCATAAATATTATTGAATGTAAAACAACATACTGAAGAAAACCTGAGGGAATTTGTCTGGAGATTTGATGCCAATATCAATACTATATTCGACTTCCACTCTGATGTCGTCTTGATGGTAGCAATAATTACGTTGATGGATCTGGAATTTGTCTTCTATATCCACCATGACACTTTGAAAACTATTACAACTTTCTAAAGAAAGGTTACCAATTTGATGGGGCAGCAAGGATCGAGAAGCCAATAGAGATGTTTGTGTAATATGACCTTCATAAGCAAAATCAAGGAGGCAGGATAATGAACCCAAATTTAACCTTGCAAGGCACTACGAAGATAAGAGAGAAGTGAGGGAAAGGAAGTAGACATTATGAATGCTAGTTGGGAGTTGATATTTTGCCATCGAAAAACAAAGTCATAGTACTAAAGCATTGGGTAATAATAGTGCATCTTGACAGGAGAGACTACAAAAGATATTTCTGGTTCCATCGAGAGTTTAGGGACACTATCAAAGAATACTAATGACTGAAAGAGGAGATACAAAGGTTTAATGACAAAGGAGACTTGAAAAAAAAAAAATTTCCATTCAAGATGCTCTGACACCTCAACCCAAGTTAGATTGTCACAAATCAATGTCGTCGTTGGGAAGATAAACCCACAGACCTATGATTCGATCCTATGCTATTATGTCATTTTAGAAAATTTTCACTTACCCAACAAGAAGAGTTCTCTTTCTCTTTTGCTATTATCATCTATTTTATATTCATCATCCATCTTATGGAAATAGATTTATTATTAATCCCGTAGAGGTTGGTAAGTTCTATGTAAAGATGCGATCTTTGAGAGAGCTATTGTAAATTTTCATATATTATTAAATGAATAATTTAATGATAAAGTTGAAAGTGATATATTAATACTATATATATGAAATGCTAGTAGATATGATAAATTGCGTGCCAAATTTAGTTCTAAAAGTATTTCAACAAAATTATAAGACCTGTAGATCCTACACTTCAATCATATTAAGCTTCAGTCCTATTATCTGAACATATTGACCTCTTGTTGCCATTCCCAGATAGGAACTCAATTTCGACAACCTTGATGCTTAGAGGAACTTGTCCTAAGAAAGTGCGTGATTTCTCTCAGAAAGAATATACCATCCTAAAGCAGGAAGAATTCATCATTGGTCTTTGTAGACAAACATATAATTGGCATTCCCTTGATGCAAGATAATGCCTTGGTGATCACTCATGGCATAGTTTATGCCAATACTCAGGTTTGCTTACTGGTCCGAAAGTAACTTAGAATCAGGGTCGAAAAACTCAACTCCTAGACTAGATATAGAGAACTCTAATCCTGGCTGGATGTAGGCTTTGGACCAATACAATTCAAGCTGTGTGCCACACCCCCAATTAATGTATGCAAGATCATTGAATTTGTTCCTTAATGAAAAATGGTTGCCATGGCTTGACAATCATGATGATTGGCAGTATCCGATGATTGGTTTGACAACCACAATCCATTCATCGTGATACAACTCATTTAATGTAAAGATCAACTATGACGTTACATTAAGTACAACATCCAACATCATGGTGAAAGGTTTATATTTTGAGCATGGTGTTGACTGATTGCATAACCAATATCAAGTGACAAAAAATTTAGGCCCTAGCCTGTGTTCATATGTAAGCTCTTTCTATCTTCCACACACACACACTCTTTCTATCAAGCTCAACTTTTCATGTTTGTCCTCAGGTTTATCTGGCATCACTCTTCTTTAGTTATAGCTTTACAGTGGCTTTTGCAGGTCACTTGCTTGATTCAGTTTTCCATTGAGTTTCCAAAGAGATCTGGTCTACTTGGATCATTTGTTGCTTCCATCATTGGTTGTTAGTGTTGTTTGTCTCCTCTAACAAAGAGCTTGGCTGAACAGGAATCCATATAGCTGCAAATTATTGTTAATTATTCATCCAAACCTCAAATAGATTCTTATTTTGTTTTAATGGGATGCTCCTGCTGTGCTAGAATGGGATCGATTGCTCCTTTATTTCCAATTTGACCTGAGAAATATTTTAGGAACTAGAAAGTTCATAATGTGAAGCAGATCAGTTTGGAATTAGTACATAATATTGTTTTTATAGAAAATCAAATTTTTGGTTAAGCTTCTTGCTATGTTTTGGGGTAAAATAGTTTCGAATATTGTTACATTTTTTAGTAGTGTTCATTAACATCTGAAGTGTAAGATGCTTGGTTCCT
This sequence comes from Alpinia galanga, assembly GCA_037177395.1. Lineage (NCBI taxonomy): Eukaryota > Viridiplantae > Streptophyta > Magnoliopsida > Zingiberales > Zingiberaceae > Alpinia > Alpinia galanga. Next base: position 6,081 of record JBAMHZ010313479.1, on the reverse strand, counting down.
TTGTATCCACTGGTTTGAAAAACAATTCTACAACTTGGAGGTTCTTGCTAATGCAAAAGTTTGCCATACTCTGAATCAGTCTAAGATGTATTATTTAGAGCTTACTAGGTTAAGGACGCTTGCACTGTCAGGCAAAACATCTTGGATTTTTACCTTTCTATTCTTCATAATCCACTTCTCGCATGTGAGAGTAAACATCTAAGACAATAATTTGCAAGAGGAAACAATGCCTGACATTTTCCTTTTATCTCTTGTATGTTTGCAAGAGCACCATTAAATTCACGAAGGGAAGTGGTTGGCATAAGTTCAAAGAACTCATGAATATCTCAGAAGTTTATGTGGGAGAATCTCTCCATACCACTTTAGCTTTTCTCCATGAAGGCCCATTCATGATAACCTCTTTGCTGTCCAGGGGATGATACAAATCCTTTCTTTTCCCCTCCTTTTTGGCCGATCACTTGTTCTTATATTCAGAGATAATTAGAGACGAAATTGTGAATATAATTTCCCTTTTTCCCCCTACTTTTGCAGCTCTTCTCTCCTTAACTGATGAGGATAACTTGACATGTCCTAGAGCCTTGGAATTCACAAACATGAAGGGAAGAAACATTGCTACCTTGTTGAAACTATGATTTGAAATACTTTATTCTTAACTTGATTTAGTGCACATCCTCATCAGAAGCTCTCAAGACTCAACATCCAACTCCTTTTGAAAGCCACAAGATTCCATCCTAAGATAAGTATGTGAAGTATGCACCAACTTGGCCAATGGCTAAGCATTTCTGGAAGTAACATAAGCAAAAGCTATCTGAAGCTGCTTGCACTGAACAAATTCCTTGTGATGTGACTAATGAATCTACTTAAAGAGGCGGCCTGTGCTCACTTTCGGTATCTAAAAATCTTTGCTGCAAGCTAAAAAAGAGTTTAACAGCTTGGCATTTACAGGGGATGTGGTAGTAACCATGGCAAAGATTCCATGGTTTTGACTTTTTGCATTTAACATCATGCAGGGGTCACATGGCCTGTTTTGGTTCCTTTTGTGCCTTTTTCTAAGTGGCCTTTGCTATAAAGCAAGACAACAAAGCCCACCCGCTTACCTTTGCTTAAAGTGGGAGAAGGAGAGAAGACATTATTATGTGAAACAATGTACCACAAAAAGACACATATCCTTTCTAGATCCTTCTCTTATCTTATGATTTTCCTCCAGGACACCTTTGTTTGTCTTTGCTGAGTATGGACTTTGCTTTTCTGGGGTTTGTGGCACTTTTTCTTCTCATCAGTTATTTCTTTCCAGTGTTACTGGCACACTTGCTTTACCTCTCAGTGCATAAATAACTTGGATCACTTTTTATTCCAATTATTTTGTCTTTCATGTGATGTGATGCAGCACCGAGAGGGAGGAGAGAGGGATGGGAGCACATGGAATGAGGCTTCCTCTTCTCCTTGAGCTAAAGGGACTTGTCAGCCAAAAAGTATAGCCCGGAGAGCACCAAAGGCACATAGCCAAGGGAGAAAGGAAGGGGAGCTGAAGCATCATCTGCTGTGACTATCTCTATGTCATGGTTTCAGCTGCCTCTTGACCCTTGCTGTCGATCTGTCCTAACGAATCATTGTAGAGTAAACAGTACTCAAGCTCAAGTGGGATCCAAGCGCAAGCATTCGATGGAAAATGGCGATGGTTTTTTTTTTCTTTCTTTTTTTCAATTGTTTGGCTCGAGAAACAATTCGATAACCATCCTTCTGAGTCCAGTCTCCATCAGTTGTTTGATGTGAAATGTTTCTTTACATTGCTCGCTGCTTTTACATTATGTCCACCTTTATAATATGACCATGCTGAGTGATAGCTATTGCTAGTATATGGACGACGCTAAGTCCAACTTACTCTCTCATGGTTGCTGTCTGACATGAAGGCAGTATATGTATATATATATTTTCATTTGAGTAACACAAGTCACTATTAACATTCGACTCACCAAAATCTGAACAAGAAGTTTTATGAATTAGGATCGACTCCTGTGGCATCATCATGAGATTTGATTCTTCTTACCTAATGGCAAAAAAAGTACGAGGCGATATTTAGAGTTGATATTATACCATGGGATTTGTACTTGGTACTCGCAAAGGCAATCTGAAAGTTGCAAAAGCATATGATTCTAGCATGTGAGCCTTTTCATTTTATATTTATTATACATATAATATATACATGGCCACTTGGTGCATCAATCATGGAATTCTAAGTAGGATCGCACGTGTGATTCTACTTTTATCCTCTGCAATTTGTTTATTTCATTATATTTCTTTTATCCATGTAATTTTTTAGTTGACTGCATTGGGAAAATCTATTTTTCCTAAACTTGTTGATGCATTAATTCCTGTGTGTAAGCAGATTGGATTTCCTTAATTCACAAACTGTTTAATTCTGCTGCGACTCTAATCTGTTCAATAAATAGGTGAAGATTTTATAGCAACTGTTTACTAAATGAGTTGACTTATCACGGCTCGATTAAAGTTACAGTAAATTCAAAAAACTAATTACATAAACGTATTAGTTTTATAAGGATAGAAAGATTAGGATTTTAACGCATGAATTGTCTATATTAATTGATAGATGGATCATGTTCTAAATATTGTGAGGGACCATACCCTCCATTATTTCCCACTCCCTTGTGCCTTGTTCATTTTGATAAAACTTGTGGTGACAACCTCTCCTATCTAGTACCATAATTATGTGCTTTCCAAATAGCTAAGAGATCTTAAAATTATAAAGTGACTTTATTTCTCATTGTATCGATCATTGTGTCATGTGATTTTTGATCATTTGGGGGTACTTGAAAGACATATCATCATAGTTTATTAAACCATAATTTTACCTGATTTATCCCCCTCCTCGACAAGGACAGTTGAGGGGGGGCTGTTAATGTGACGATTCTATATTTTTTTTTAAATCATAATTTTATAGACCCGGGGCTACCACTGTCATATGTATTTTTCACATCAAACTACATATATTTTCATTTAATTTTAGCATATCATATCTTCATTCAGTTCAACTATATATACCTTCTTTGTATTTATTTAAATTATAATTTCAATTTCTTTATTTAGTTTAACGGGCTACGCACTTTCATTTAAGTTAATCAGAGCCTTTATTTATAATTTTTACATCATCTTAAAATATTTTATTAAATGTTTTAATATTTGTATATCATGCAAACAAAAAAAAAAGGAGCATTGATCACTAGATTTCCATTGATTGACTGTAAAATAAACTTTCTAAATTATGTAAAAATATTGCATAGTCAAATTAACTTCTCTATTAACTGAATCTCTAGCATGCATATTTGATATTAAAGGATCCTTAATATTTTTGAAAGGATTGTCTCTTGGACGTTTAATCTTGTTCATATATGTGAAACTTTCGGCTGATATTAAATAATCCTTACAATACAACAAAAGTGATCACAAGTAGACTGATTAGTAAATACAACAACCAATTCTAGGGTTATCAAATGTGCAATATCTTTCATTTTGGATAAACTCTCTTTGCCTAGCTAGTTTAGCGTTGCATGCATCAGTATGTGTGGAAAGATATGCGACTTATTCAATTTATTCGCATGATCCTCATGTAATGACATAGGAGATATCAATTATGTTAAAAGTCTCCACTTCCTAAGTTGCTTTCTATCTTCGATCCTCACAAAAATGATTTCTCTATATGTAAAAAAATTAAATTAAATTAAATTTAAAAAACAACTCATTGCATTTAAAGCCTTGAATCAACTACATTGAATGATAGCCTCCAAATGAAAGTGCTAGGACAAAAATAAAGCCTCCAAAGTTGGAATTCTATGCGTGCTCTCCTCCCTTCACTGCATTGGACAAACGAGATGATGAAGTTTCCATTGAACATCTTGAACAAAATAGTAAAGAAAGAACCAATTGTATAGTGTAGACGATGATTAATTAAAATAAAATGAATAGAAAAAAATATGAACATATAGGAACTTGATTTCAGGCATAAATCTAAATTAGTATAGAAATGAAAATATTGAAGTTTCAAAATGTACTCTTTATTTTACTATAACCAAGCCAGGTCACAAATTGTATTTTAATTAATATAGTTGAGTAATCAGTATGATACAGAAATTAATGTTGGATAAATCGATTTACAATTTATCTTCAAACCTTTATTGTATTTGTACAATTCTCTTATTACTAAAATACACAACAAAATTTTTTCAAAGGCAGCATGATTCAAAGACATCGCTCATTCCCTAGAAAGAATTAAACCTACTATACAAAAAATCAATACAAATTTTAGGCACAAAACCAAGCGGCTTGAATTGACTAATTTTCTTTCCGTTTCATTCAGAATGGAATCTCCAAGAATTCGACTGTGGCAAATGCATCACTAAAACACCTACATGATTCTCCTTGTATTAAAAAAAAAATGTCAATTTGTATGTTGTGTGCTGAAAACTTGTTGTGTCATGATATGTATCTGGCTAGGGTTCATTAATCCAGTCACTTGTTCTCTTAACTAAACAATAATTAGGACAACCTTTCAGCCTTCACTAAGCTACTACGACAAGTATTTACCAGTAATCATCACTGCTAAAAGCTTCTCAACTGGTCCTATTTTTTCTGTTGAGAAATAACAGTGCTCAAAGTGGAAGCTTATCCAGCCATATTTTGGCTGCCGTAGTGGGTCCTTGTGCAGCTTTTTTGGAATAAGTAATACTGATAAATTACAGTAAACAAGATTCTAAGTTTACTGAACCAAAGTTTATGATGCCTAAACGTACTGCATAACATATAACAATGTGTTGATGGATTGTTTCCGGTGTCATTTTGTTATTGTAATGATTCTAGGATTATGCATGACAACAGCTCAGTAACACCAGTAAGATTAAGTTGAACTGCAGGATTCAATGGCTTTGGAATTCCAAGTACAGATATTTATTCATGAAAATAATTAAAACTGATGGGCAGTAATAATGAGACGAAATTATATGTATGCGTTTTTGTTTCCTTGCCGAGTATGTTGCTCTCGCCCCCACCCAACTCTGACATTGGTGGGCTCAAGTTCCAAGCTTTGTGTTCTCTCTCACACACACACACACACACACAAACTTTAACCTCTCCAGCTTCTCCTCGAGAGATTATCCTACTCATCTCAACTGAGTAAGCCCAGAGAGAGCTAGCTTTTGGAAAGCTGCCTTCAGGCTTCTACTTTAGGTGTATGAGACTGGTTTTCTGACCTCACCTCAAGGAAGAGCATCTTTTGATCAAATTTCTCCCCCAAATCTCTGTGTAGCTGCAGTTCATATCTCTATTTATTTGCTCATCTCTTTTCTCTTTCTCCGCCCGCTGTCACAGTCCTTTTCTAATTATTCCCTCACCACTACAACCGTTTTTTAATATCTCGCCCATATCCGAATTCCTAACACACATTGGATTTGTATCTGTTATCCAATCTCAAATTCCAAATTCCAGATATAGAGCACACAAATGTTAAGCTCTTCCAACCCTGCCAAGTTTGCAGCCCTTCCTCCCAAGAACAGTACTACGATAGCTTCTATGGATCAGATCAATGGAGGCAAGAGAAAAAGAAGGCCTGCAGGGACTCCAGGTATGGAAATTAGAATTTTATAGCATAAAAAATTGGAAAAAACTCACAGGGGCATTTCGTCGGACAGGTTACTGACGTGGGGTTTGAGTACTAGTGCAGATCCAGACGCGGAGGTGGTGTCGCTGTCGCCGCGGACGCTGCTGGAGGCGGACCGGTACGTGTGCGAGATCTGCGGGCAGGGGTTCCAGAGGGAGCAGAACCTGCAGATGCACCGGCGCCGGCACAAGGTGCCGTGGAAGCTGGTGCGGCGCCAGCAGGGAGGCGAGGCGGCGGGGAGGAATACCAAGCGGGTGTTCGTGTGTCCCGAGGAGAGCTGCCTGCACCACGACCCACGGCACGCGCTCGGCGACCTCGTCGGCATCAAAAAGCACTTCCGCCGGAAGCACAGCAACCACCGACAGTGGGCCTGCGCCCGGTGCGGCAAGGCCTACGCCGTCCACTCCGACTAC
>JBAMHZ010313151.1:0-12979 GCA_037177395.1 Alpinia galanga | reverse complement strand
GTTTCTTCGCCTGTTTTTGTTTTTTTCCATTGAGCTCTGCACCGAAAGAGCGATTGGAGAGAGAATTGAGCGAGGAAGAGGAGGCGGTGGCGGTGGCGGTGGCGGTGGTAGGTCGGAGGTCGGTGGCGGGAGGGGTGATTGCGCGCTACGGTGCGGTGGGATCAGTCACGGGCCTTTCTCTTGTTTTGGCCTGTCTGATATTTTATTATTCGGTTTTAATTAAAATATAATTGAAGTAACAAATTATTATGGTTTTTGTTTTTTATTAAAAAATACAAACTAACATTTAATTTCTCTGAATATCTAAATCATCCATTTTAAATAATCAAATTAAGCACTAATTTTTTTAAAAATATAATTCTACCCCTACTTGTCATAAAATAGACCACTTGAATTAGTCATAAAATTATAACCAAGTAACCACTCAATCATAATTTCATAGCTAATTAAGATTCATAGCTAAACAATCGCGAAGAGTTAACCGCGAAATCTCGATCATGCGACCTATTCGATATATAGTTGGTCAAACAAGTAGAGGGTGAAGGAATACAAAAGTTTAAGGGATGTTTTGGAAAAACAATACAATATTTGATAATTTGAAAAGAAGGATTAATTAGAAGCAAGAGAGGGATCAATTAATGCCCAGTCGTAGACGAAGAACATGGCAGAAGAATAATGACATAATAGGAAGTCGACATCAAGGTTCTTCTAGCACAGATCAGAAAGAGAGAGAGACTGTCCAAAAGAGTAAAATGAAGATCTTCATGAACACCAAATCCGTTCACCTGAAATAAGTATTAAAAACAGAGTGATCGGGGACGCCGAAGCACTCCAGCATTATCACTCCGTAGCTTAAGTCAGAAGGTGGATGAGAAGGAAAGAATCAGCGCTAATTATGTAAAATTAGTCTGTCAAAAGAATACCGAACCTCTCCCCTTTTTTCTTCTCTACATCTCTTTATAATTAATTAGGATGCTCTGACAACGGCATGAAATAGCAGAGAGTAAAGAACATCGTCTTTCCATTAATATAGTCATTATGAGGAGATATAACTTCATAAATGCAATATGTAAGGGACTACTAGGAAGTAATACCTCATGAATGCTCATAAATAATGGATATAATAGAAATTCCTCATTGTCAAAGTGCACATAAAAGCACGAAAATCATGGGCGTCTTGAAAATGTCCTTTTGGAGTATAGAAATGATCAGCCGAAGCATCTGAACAGAGACAAAAATTATTGCCGAGAGAAGATGTCAATCGAGACATGAATAAACATCCGCCAAAAGATGTCGCTTGCCAAGATAAATAAATGCACCGAGAGATATCTCTTACTAAGATATGAATAAATCTACCAAGAGATTAAGGTCCTTTTATAATCTAGTTCATCTAGCTTATGAGACTTGAATAATTCTTTTCACGTCAATTAGTGATTTGAATTTTTTAGAAAATTTAAGGGTATAATTGAGCGCGTTACCCAAAAAAAAATATTATTATCGGTAGAGATAGTTTTGTGTGTTATGAATATTTTAATTCATTTATTTAGTTCCTTTTAAATCTAAATTATTTTGTTGAACGATTTGTAAATAATGTTTTTATTCAATTTGTGTTCAGCCCAATGGAATGGAACAGTAGCATGACCAAGAATTGCTTCGGCGAGACAAACCCAATCGGTGGGTCGATCTATTCGGGTCCATACCCAGACCAAATGCCGATCCTAAAGGGTGTGATCAAAGCGATGAGAAACCCAACCTACTTGCTCGACATCACTACCTTGTCACAACTCCGCAAGGATTGTCACCCTTCGATCTATAGTGGCGATTTAAGCCCCGAACAACGGTTGAATCCCGACCGATCCGCTGACTGCAGCCATTGGTGTCTTCCCGGCCTACCCGATACTTGGAATCAACTCTTCTACACTTCTCTCTTCTTCTAGTTCATCACTGAGCTTTTATTTTATATTATGTTTTCCATTGCTTTGGATAATTGTTAAAACTATCATCATTTTTTATGTGATTAATTTTTAATCTAGAAAAGAATTGTGTTTCTTTCGAGGGAAGGCCTTTGCGCTTGAGGAGAAAAAGAAAAAGAAAAAGAAAAAGAAAAAAAACACCCCCATGGATTTCTTCACTTATTCTTCCCAGTCAACGTTCAAGGTCAACGTCAAAAGAAAGGAATAAGCATTTGCAACATGTACAATTTGTTGTTTGGACTGTTGACTCGTTGACTAATCCAACGCGATGAAGCCGCAAATTCCATCTTAACTACTCTTTTTCCAGTGCACAAATCAAAGTAGATTAAGTTAAATTCTAGATTTCAAACACTAATCTAGTTTTGCGAATAAAATCGATCGATCGAGAAGTTAGATGCCCGTGTGAGCCGGTCCACCCTAGTAAACCACGTTATTGACCAACTCAACTCCTCCTTAGTTTGCTTAGACACTAAGTCAGTTCAACGTTATCCACAAACAGTTCAGAATTTTCAGAGTTGACCAACGAATCGGTACTAAAACGGGTTAATCGGATCACATGAACCGTTAAGGATCGGCATAGCAACGTATCATCGTCCAAATTGCTCAACGGTCGGCCGCCCCTTCTCCTTTCCAACGGTCATTTTTATTCATTTATTTGCCTCGCGTTATCTTCTTCTTTTCGTCCCCTGCGAGCCCGGTCTTCATTTCCTGGTAACGTTCGCCGCGCGTGGCGCCTACTGTCGTCACGTGCGTCCCTACTCCTCCTCGGAACATTGAATCCTTCTCGCGCGACTCAACTGCATCACCTCCCCCGACTCCAACACGCTACGCGCTGTTCCTCCAACCATCCACGGACAGGCGACCTACAGCAGGCTCCCGTAGCGTACCTGCACGATGTTGCCTGTTCGAGAAAGGAGAATCTCTGACGAAAACAATTCCAGTCCCCAAACGACGTACCCAAGTGTCCGGTGTGCCCAGTGGCAACACGGGTCCCGTTCGCTTGTTGAATAGAGAAGAGAGTTTAGTTCGAGTAGTCGTATCAGAAGTGAGTATAAATTCTAACCGTTGCTTAACGCGGTGGACCGCGTCTTAAGGCCGGACTTTTCTCACTTCGCCAACACGCCAACTACGTCTGTTTGACTAATTAGCTGGGTTCCCGGTATACTGTACCTTCGAACTTAATTAACGTTATCCAGGACGTTCGTTAATCCCGAATTTGTAAATTAGTATTGGCCGTTCATATAAGCTTCAAAAAAGTTACTCACATTTATTAAGTTGTTCCTGAGGAACATTTCACCGACTCACGACGGCTATAAATGCAGGAAGGAAATAATCGCTCCGGAGGAGAAAAAGAAAAGAAAAGAAAATAATATTCACATCTTAGAAGTGAAATCGATGTCTTGCTCGGTAGCGATCGCAAGTTCGCCGGTGTTCTCCCCGTCTCGGATCTCGATATCGTGTAAGGGATCGCCGGAAACTTTATCCTTGAATCCGAGCTCGTCGCCCTCCGCATCGCCCTGTTCCTGCTCAGCTTCTTCACCTTTCCGGTCCCGGTTCCAGAGAGCCGCCATTTCGCTGCGGGCTTCCAGCGGCGGGTTCGGAGGCGCGTCATCTCCATCCGGGGTGGCTGTCGACCTGCCTCCGTCGCCGCCGTTGGGATCGAGCGGCTCCCGTTCCGTCCTGAAGAGGAAGCGGCCTGCGCGGATTGACATTCCTTTGACCGAGGTGTCTCCTTTCGAGATAGAGGAGGTGGATGGCCGGAGGGAGGTGCAGGCAGAGAGTACAAGGTATTCGGTGTATTGCAAGAGGGGGAAGAAGCGGTTAGAGATGGAAGATCGGCACAAGGTGTCGTTGGACCTCAATGGAAATCCCAAACTGGTTCGTGCACTTCTAGGGCTTTATTTATACTGTTCCTCTTCTCGTAACTTTTCTTGTGCGAAGAGAAAGCATAGTTTGAGAGAAAAAAATTTAAAATTTTAGGTTTGGGGTTTAATTGAATTCCATCCTGGTTTCAGACATGCCGTTTCGTTTCGTTTGCCAATACGAATCAAAGATGGAACCTATCTTTGCCCAAAGATTGTTTCCGATGTTTCTTTCTGGTGCTTTTGGAAATTCTTAAAAATGGGATTTTTCTTTTTCGGAGTTTCACAATTCTAGCGGAATTTTCTTAATTGATTAAAAATTATCCCCTTTTGCGATTGCAGGCTTTCTTTGGCATTTTTGACGGACATGGAGGCAAGAAAGCTTCTGAGTTCGCTTCAGAGAACATGGGCGAGTTCATAGCAGAGGAAATGTCGACATCCACAGGAGCAGACTCCTGCAGCATCGAAGAAGTCATCAGAACTGGATACTTGAAAACCGATGCCGAGTTCTTAAAGAAGGAAGTCAATGGAGGCGCTTGCTGCGTCACTGCCTTAGTTAGAAACGGCGACCTTGTAGTCTCCAATGCCGGCGATTGCCGCGCTGTCTTAAGCCGAGCTGGTAAAGCAGAAGCCCTTACCTCCGATCACAAGCCCTCTCGCGGAGACGAAAGAGAGAGAATTGAGAGCCTTGTGAGTGTTCTGCAACACTATCGATTCTAACAATTCCATTTTCTACGATGCTGCTGCTTACAATGCGCGGTCCAAATCTTATGCCAGGGCGGCTATGTCGATTACTGCCGAGGAACATGGAGATTGCAGGGTTCCCTCGCGATATCTAGAGGGATCGGAGATGCACATCTCAAAGAATGGGTGATTCCGGTGCCGGAGACTAAAGTCGTCAACATTGAACCTGAATACGAGTTCTTAATCCTCGCATCTGATGGACTGTGGGACAAGGTAAGAATTGAAAAATCTGTTTTCTATCATATGAAAAATCCAATTTTTAACATGTAAATGACTCAAATTCCTCGTTCTTTTTCAGGTTGGCAATCAGGAAGCGGTGGATCTTGCTCGGCCACTGTGTGTCGAAGCGGAGAATGCATCGACGTTGTCTGCGTGTAAAAAGCTTGTGGAATTGTCTGCCGCGCGAGGCTCGCTGGATGATATAAGCGTGATGATAGTGAAGCTGCAGCATTTTGTTTGAAGCTGATTGCTAAGTTGGCAGCGGGCATTAGATTTTGCGCCGCAAGTAGAATTTTTATATACTCGCGGCTGTCTAGATTTTCTGATTTGTATTTAGATTCTTGCTTCTCCTCTTCTCTGAAAGCTGCGAGGCCATAATAAATCTACTGAATTTTGAGTAACTTTGGACGGCAATAAGAACACTGTACTTGGTCATGGATTACAAATGAAAATTCTTGCCTTGTTCTTTTCATTTTTTTCATTCTTTTTCCAATTTTGCATTTTAGGTTACTTTAAAGATCTATTGTCAAAGACGTTGAGTCAAAATATCAACAATTGTTGTTGCATTTTAAGAAGATGTTCAAAATTAAATTATTCTATTCTAGTTCTCATCTTTCATTTTAATGGAAAAAAATATTTGATGCTTAGGTTTGATGTCAATCCATTTGTCAAATTTTAGCAAGAAGAAAAATAATTGATTTAGACTTTTCTTCATCACACGAAAACAAGTTTAGAGTGATATCAACACAATCCTATAAAATAATAAGGTACTTTTATAGTTAAATTATCCTCAATAGGAATGTTACTCTGCATAGTCTATTCATTATTCATCATCTGATTACTTATGTACTATATTTTAATCCTTAAATCTAAGAGAATTAAACGGTAGATAAGGAAGATGCTTATATATGATTATATATATATATTATCACCAATGGATAATACAATTTTGATCACATGAGCACCAATTAATGCATGATTGTTCACGGTGAACAATCATTTCATCATAAATCCATCAATATCGCTTGAAAATGGTCAGATTTCGATTGCGGGTGGGCTAGAATTCGACCGCGTGCAGGTTGAAATCCGGTCGCAGGTAAGCCAAAATCTGACAAATTTTGAGTGATGCCAACAAATTTCTGATGAAATTACTATTCATCATGCACAGTCATGCATTAATCGGTGCTTAGGTGTGCGTGATGAACAATAATTTCATCAGAAATTCATCGACATCGCTTGAAATTGGTCGAATTTCGATCGAATCAGGGGCAGAATTTGGCCGCGAGGGGTCGACATCGGAGTCTGGCCCTCCGTCCCGACTGCGATTGGATTCCAGCCACGATCAGACGACATCAACGTCTCCTAGGGTTTAAGGGTTGGACTATAGTATCATCATTATTGATGCCGAAGAAATCGACCGTCAATTGCAATGTCGTATGGCATCGCGCATAGACTCGCATGACACATGTGCCCAGGAGAAAATTACTCTCTTTATATATATAATATTGATATGGTGAATAACTTATCTGTAAGCACCTCTATTATCCATCGTCCGATCTCTTAAGATTTAAAGATTAAGATATAGTGCTCACCCGATTGAATGGTGAACAATGAAGATACTATAAGTTACTTACCATATTAAAACTCTATGACTACGTTTGGTATCTTGTAATCTGCCTTGTAATGTAATCTGAATTACAAAACATAAGGTAACTTTATTGTAATCTGAATTACAAACTAAAACTTATGTAATCCAGATTACATTACAAGGTCAACACAAGTCAACGCCGACGATTGACAACTAAAGACCGTCAATCACAGCCACTGGTCGCCGGTCATCGACCATGACCGATGGTGATTCATGATGACTGATGGTCAATCGTGACTGGCAGCAATCGACGATCAATGACGTACAATAAGAATGAATATCAAATAAAAGAATATAATTACTCTTGTAATCAAAGATTATACTATAAACCTTAACTAAATACAGTAAATATAATATTAATTTTATTACATTACATTACACATTTTATTATATTACACATTTCGTTAGCACTCAGTAGTCTTAATTAATTGCCTACGGCGGCTTGTTTTCGTTACGACTACGAAAACTATGGACCGTACGATCCCCATCGGACGGGTCTGAGATGGTAATCCATCGCCCATTTTCCAACACGAACGCTTTATATCAGCTCACTAAAGGTCCACTGGGTGTCTGCCTCCGTCGCTCAGCACCAACGTCTCCATGGCCGAAGGAGAAGGCGTCGCTGCACCGCCTTCGGAGAAGGAGGGGAGTTCGAAGAAGTCCACGCCGTTGACGCCGCCGCATGTGAGGGCGTTGGCCGGATCCCTCGGTGGGATCGTCGAGGCCAGCTGCCTCCAGCCCATCGACGTGATCAAGACCCGGCTCCAGCTCGATCGCACCGGAGCCTACCGCGGCATCGTGCACTGCGGCGCTACCGCGGTGCGGACGGAGGGCGTACGCGCGCTATGGAAGGGACTCACCCCGTTCGCCACGCACCTCACGCTCAAGTACGCGCTCCGCATGGGCTCCAATGCCCTCCTCCAGTCCGCCTTCAAGGACGCCGCTACCGGCGACCTCTCCAACCGCGGAAGGATCGCCGCTGGATTCGGAGCCGGCGTCATCGAAGCCCTCCTCATAGTTACCCCCTTCGAGGTGAGTCGCCCCACTGATAATTCCATCATTACCGATATCCCAATTTTTGCACTTGTCGCTGCGATTGCTTCAGCTGCTATTTGATCGGTCCTAGATCGCCATCATTCTTCGTTCTGTTGTTAACTTGGATTTTGATTCTTGATTCGACAATGACTCTCTATATGGAATTTTTACCTTGTTCTGACCTAAAGTTCGGAAATCTGACTTTTTGTTGACAACAGTAACCTGCAATTTCTGGTTACAAGCCTGTGATTATGATAACTTGATCTTACATTAGGAATAGAGATTAGCTTCCGCATTTTCATCTCCCATGGTTTTAGGATTCTTACAAATTCCTTCTTCTAATATCCAATTCTGTACAGTAACTGACGATTTTATCAACATAATTGCAAATGCTATTTGGATCTTAATAGTATATTTTACAAGTTTAAATGATGTCTTTGAATTTTCATATGAATTTACTTTTACATGATTCACATTTGTTATCTATCATATTCAAGTCACTGTTGCCTTTCTCAAAACACTGTTATCTATAACACGATTTACATTTACTACTACAACATGATTCTGGAGTTAATTTTGATTATGGATACAAATAACACTTACCATCAACTTTTTAACCTCAGTTGATTTTGAGATTGAAGTCTGAAAAATGGCATTTTGATACTGTTGTAGATTGCATTAGACATTGAAAATCATCTAGTTCTTGTCTTTGTTTCCCATTAAGATGTTACACGTTTTCTTTTCATCTGCACGACATGTATGTGCTTGAAGACAAATCATGACAAACTCGATGCACACTTTTATCACACAATCATTCAAATGCTCGCCATACTTATCCAAGAGTCTCCAGCTTGCCAAAATGGAGAAACTCATCAATTCTGTTAGATATTCTGAAGTTTGTCTTCATTTGTTGTAGTATTTTTCTCATATTCAAACTCAGAGAAAAATAGTATTGCTTTAAGTCACTAGGAGCTTTTAAAAATGGTTATATTCCCTTCATGTATTGAGTGAACATGTTATTTTAAGCTTCAACTCGGTGAAATGCTCCATAAATTACATACTAAAAAATTCATAGTAATCTTTGATTCAATCAGAATTTAGGAAACATTGTGATACTTTGCAAGTTTCTTTGGCGACACAGTAAATTTTCTAAATTATATTTCTCCTAGTTCTTCTTTATTGATGCCTGTTCTACAGGTTGCTGTTTTGTAGTTTCGTAATCATAAAGTTCTTACATACCTTGTCATGTATCAAGGTGGTGAAGATAAGGCTGCAACAGCAGAAGGGCTTGAGACCAGAGCTTCTGAAGTACAAGGGCCCTGTCCATTGTGCAAGGATGATTGTTCGCGAAGAAGGCATTTTGGGTCTTTGGGCAGGAGCAGCACCGACAGTTATGCGCAACGGAACAAACCAAGCTGCTATGTTCACAGCCAAAAACGCATTTGATGTCGTCCTCTGGAAGAAACACGAAGGAGATGGAAAGGTCCTCCAACCATGGCAATCCATGATTTCGGGGTTTCTCGCGGGGACTGCTGGACCTATCTGCACAGGTCCCTTTGATGTCGTCAAGACGCGGTTGATGGCCCAAAGCAGATCTGGGGGTGAAGTAAAATACAAAGGCATGGTCCATGCTATTAGAACGATATTTGCTGAGGAAGGATTGCTTGCTCTTTGGAAAGGTTTGCTTCCCAGGCTCATGAGGATTCCTCCTGGCCAGGCTATAATGTGGGCTGTTGCTGATCAAGTAACTGGATTCTATGAGAAAAGTCACTTACAACCAGCAAAGCTTTAATTTTCTCATCGAGCATCAATAAAGGAGGAATCTGCTCGTCAATAATTGAAATCTATGACTCAATTGCTCAGGTCAGAAGCTATTTGTTGAACATGATTCTTTACTCTTCTAGTTCCCCCAGGTCATGGATCAATTGTGGTTAGAATTCGAAAAATATTTTGCTGGCCCAGTACTTTTCTTTCCATTTGATGCTTCTAAATGAAGTTGCATACCAGTTCTTATTGAAACTGTTTCATTTCTGTAGGATTATAATTGATGCGAACTTTATGTACAAGTTGTGTCTTTTAGTAGGCTTTGAATCAAGAAGACCCTAAAGACCAATGCATTCAACTATGCGAAAGGATCAACTGGTTGAAATTTTGAGTAGGGCAGCAAATCTGAGCTTGCATAAAAGCCTGAATATTCAGTCTGACATTTGATCAGTCACATTGCCGAGTTCTTGCTGAAGTTCAGCCAGCTGTTAGTCTTATTCGAACGAGTAAATGATGTTAAGCCGCCCAAGCAGTTATCAATGTTCTGCTAATTATGATCAAATCATTAAACAAGCACAATGACTTCCAGTAACCTCAGTATCAGTTTGTGCAATCCTTTGGACTTGCGTCCTCAACAGCGTGGACATGAGTCTATGGTTAATGAGTTAGTAGCATTTAAACTCAAGTGACATCTCTTCCAGTTTTCAAATACCAGCAAGCTGTAAGAACTCGTGTATTGATGGAAAGTCGTTCGAATATAAAGCGTTAGATTAAACAATTGTTCCTGATAAAACAACAAATGATTTGATGACGATATTAAAGATAGAAGTTTTGAGACGAGTAAATGTTGTGAAAGTTTACTCTAGTCTATTTTCTATTAATTTGGCTGTTTTTTTTTTTCTTTAAAGGTGTAACTGATGGGCATGCCTACCAGAGAATAGCAAAAGGTTGAAAAGTTAAAATTAGAGAATAAAAGGTGAAATGGTTCACCATGAAATGCTTCAGGAAGTAGGATATGTATAGTTAGTATAGTTCATGTATACCCTCCTGTGACTGTTAACTTGTTAACTGATGCAGAGTTTGTAAGAAGAAATATATTATTACAGGACTGCAGATTGAATTTAAATGTTATTATAGTTGCAAAAATTTAGAAAAGTCAATGCTTTAGTAAGGTTTTCTCTCTAGGATTTTTTTAGCCGCTAAGGTCTGTTCAATTGTAGAAGGATAAAATGATAAAGCAGATGGAGGGATATTGTTTAATGGTCCATGAGTTTCACGTTCACAGCCCCACGGGAGGATCGAACACGGACAAACTTGTAGTAAATAAAGAACGAACTCTACTGTAATAAATAAAGATATATCTCAGACTGTAAACTCTTTCAAAAACATGTCCTCTTATTCTGTTAGCGTTCCATTCAAAGACCAATTAATAAGAACCACCCGGATAACAATTTCACCTAATGAGTTCTACGTTCATAAAGCAGGCTAGGAACGAGAACTCTGCAAAGCAAACCACATCTACGAAACATAAACTAGCATTTTTGTAGTAATTTCACAAATTTTTATATTTCCTGTATCAACCAAGCATCCGTGGACAAATAATATATAAAACATAGAGAAAGTAAGTTATCACAATCTCTTACAAGGCCAGTGAAGGTAACATACAGGGAGAAATTCTCTCATGAAAAAAGCACAGTTGTCATGTGAAATCAGCATCATACCCCTTAAAACTTGCACAAAGAATACTGGCATTAAAAATGTTTATGCATAGACAATAATTATGATCCTTATCGCAAGCTCGCGATAATTAACATCAATGTATTAATGTAACTAAATAGTATTTCAGATAAGTGAAATAAAATGTGTATATTTTTTTGTATCTCATTATTGAAAGAAGAAAAAAAGGCCCCCATAAGACTATAGTACCTGTTGCAACAGGTCCATGCAGTTAGGCATTCAGAGTATAGCAGAAAGGATACTTATTGAGCATTGGATTTATCCTCAGCATCTGATAGCTTGAATTTAGGAAAGTAGCATTTGTAGATAAATATTTTAACTATAATAATGATAAAGTATCATTGAAAAATCAGCACAAAATTATCTCGCACATAAGGCTATTTTGCCCAGGTGCAAGAAAATAAATTAATTGAAAGATCAGAGAAATAAACACCTTTACAATATTGATCAATCATTCAGATATCTCAAGTTCTAAAATCCACAAAAGAAAAAAAAAATACAATACAATTTATGAAAATCACCATGTAGCGGGGCATCTAAAACTACCTGCTTTCCATGGACAATTCCCTTGCCAAACAACAGAGCTAGGTGGATGCACACAACTCAAATGTGGTGAAAAGTCAAAGTTACACCTACAATAGAACACCTGAAATCAATAACTCGAAGATGAATAATTGGTTTGATCTGTTATTGAACAGATAAAACTTGAAAATCTGCAAGAATCATGACTCACACTGACACAATATCCACTGGTACTATACGCAAAGAAGAGTACACGTGAAATTATGGACTACATCTTTAATGCCTGTTGTAACTGAGCAAACGCTGAAGGATGAATGCGGCTGATAGCGGCATTGAAAGATGCATCTCCATGAAAAGCTGCACATGCTTTTAAATTTTCATTAAGCATATTCTCCAAGGAAAATTGTCTGATTGGATCTGAATCTTTAATCTGAACACAGAACAAAATAAAATATAATCAACATGCTGCTACAAGTTTCTTGTTGCTAAAGTTAATATAGAAGAATCAACAATAGATCAGCTCAAACTGAAAAAAAAAATCAAGATCTTACTTGACGTAACCTGAAGTCTTTGCTTGAAATACCAGCATATCCAATGCCATCACTGTTTAGTACAAGAGAGCTTGTGGTGTCACCCCTGCCAGGAAAGAAGTCAGTAAAAAGAAGAAACGAAGGAAAGCTGTAAAAATCAATAATCAAAGATGCAATACCCCGAGTCATCTTCACTTGTAGTTGTCTCATCACTACCTCCTAGGATAACACTAGTACAAGCACTAAAAGGTCAAGGGACAATATTAGTAGTCATGTGTAGGAACAGAAACCATAACAGCTAGTCAAATTGGTATGTGAGTACCTTAGAATATCATCGAGTATATCAATGACTTGTGGCATTCTCAAAGTCAACATGATACAAAGAGCTAAAGCATATATCTTTCTTTGTATTACAGTTGCACTGTCTATCTGTTATAAAGGCAAGCATGCATGCATTGAATCAGCATTTATACAGGTAATGTAGCAAATAAATATGTAGATGAATGGTGCAATAACTGCAATTGCAGGTCAATGCAAAATTTGAAGTCTATGATAGACAACAGTTAAAAGTCTGAATGAAGGATGGAAGGTTTCATAAAATCAAAGAATAGTTGATTTTCAAGACTGGATATTGGACCAAACTAGGACACATGCATGGATGCATCTATGTTCATTTATGAATGTTTTATTTCCGAAGTTCAGGAATCAGATCAAGTAGAGTAAGACCTCTGCTTCCATAGTCACTTCATGAATGTGTTTACAACGTGTTCATGGTTCATAGGTTGAACCGCTGCATCGTAGTCTGTTGCTTTCATAAAAAAGTGATATATCCTTTTCTCCATTAATAGTAGTTTCTAGGAGAGTTACTTAGGGATGGCAATGGGTCGGATTTGGGTCGGATTTCATATCCTCCGTACCCATCCCCATTTATTATATTCATCCCCA
>JBAMHZ010313042.1:0-12979 GCA_037177395.1 Alpinia galanga | reverse complement strand
CGTCAGCCACGACCGCGCCGCGCGGGCGGCGGAGGGATCCGACACGCAGTATCCGACCTCCCGCGGCGGAGGCGGCGGAGGAGGAGGATCGGTCTCGTCGGTCGCCAAGTCGCTGCTGCCCCCCCGGCGCCGCCTCCGCCTCGATCCCTCTAGCAAGCTTTACTTCCCTTGTGAGTTCAGTTTGCTCGATTTCGTTTTTCGTCGCGAACAAATTGCGGATTTTGGCAGTACTCGTCTGAATGTGATATTTGGCTAAAAGTTAAAACTGACTGTGCTTTGTGTCGAAGGAGGAAGATTTTGATCTTCTCTGGTTGCCCGAATGATCGATCTGCTTAAAAGGTTGCATTTTTTGTGGCGTCGAATCTGTAGGACAAAAAGTGGCGAATTGACGATTTTCTCTTATTCCTCGTGTTGTTTGTGTGATCTTTATGGGGAAAGTTTAGAATCGTATGGGGGAAAAAAGCAGCTTCTTCATTAGAATAGTGCCATGCGTGCTTTCCTATTTTGCAAATAAGTTCCTACATGCTCGTTTTGTTTGTGTTTGATCTGATCTTTGTCGCAAAAGTGAAAGTGTAGAATATACAGCTTCTTGATTGGTATAATTTATTCTACCTTGCCCACTGCTACTGTTCTTTAATGCTGAAGATGAACCCGGGAAGCAAGTCAGGAGTGCGATCAGGATTAAGAACACAAGCAAATCAATTGTAGCATTTAAGGTTCTTCCAGCCCTTTAAGATCTTTGTGCTTTAGTCTATTTCTCCAGTTGTGCATTTTTTTCCTTGCATCATATTGCTGATATCCATTTGTGATATTAGTTTCAAACCACATCCCCTAAGAGCTGTTTCATGCGCCCTCCTGGAGCAATACTTTCTCCGGGTCAAAGTGTCATTGCAACTGGTACATTTCTTCACGTTTTAGCTATATGGATGTGTAGTATTTTGGTCTCACTGCAAGCTTCGATTTTGCAGTTTTCAAGTTCGTGGAGCATCCAGAGAACAATGCAAAAGCAGTAGATCAGAAAGCCAAGGTTAAGTTTAAGATTGTAAGTTTGAAAGTCAAAGAACAAATGGAGTATGTGCCTGAATTGGTGAGATCTTGTGAACTGAATCTTTTCTCCACCTTTGGTTACAAAACTATATTTGCAATTGCAGATATCATAATCGCATATTATCAGACAACAATCTGTTTCACGGAATGATGTCGACTTATTATGTTATTGATAAATTTGTTGCTACACATAAACCATATGATACCAATTCATGACCATCATAATATTTGTACATGGGACAGGAAAACACTGGCAACTACATTGAACAATTTAAATCAGAAGTTTCAGATAGTATCGAACAACTGTGTCGATGATTAGAGATTAAAGGGACATCAGCTGTCCTTTAAATCTGAATCTAGTGTTGTAATGAGAAGTTACTTAAAAACTGCCCATGTTCCACTGATCGTCAAGTACCTGTAGTGGAAAGGCAATATGCAAGATTAGCATGGAAGATTTTAGTTCATCGAGATAGTCATTACAATGCCACCATATATTGGAAAAACTGTTAAGGTGTACTTTCATATGTTGGTTACTCTACGCAATGCTTTCCTTTCCTCGTATTCTTGTCATTATTGTCTTCATAATTTTTTTTCCTAATCCCTGTATGATTGCATTAGACTGGAAGTGATCTTCTAATGTACGGTCATATTCATGCCCAACAGTTCGATGAGCAGAAAGATCTGGTTTATGTGGAGCAAATCCTAAGGGCTGTATTTCTGAATCCTGAGCGTCCGAGTACTGTAAGTCAATTAAGTTGTGCTACACAAATCACCCCCCTTTTGTTGAAACTTGCTGCATAATTTGGCTAAACATGTTGATGCACTTTGAAGCAATTGGATAAATTGAAACGGCTGCTAGCCGAGGCTGATGCTGCAGTTGAGGTACGAAAGAAACCACCCGAAGACAGTGGCCCAAAAATTATTGGTGAAGGGCTTGTTATCGACGAATGGGTAAATTATTTTCCTATGAAAACAACATTATCTGATTACAACCTCTTGGACAACTGTGTTGGTAATGTAAAACTTTTTGTTTTCCAGAAAGAGCGAAGGGAAAGGTATCTGGTTCGGCAACAGATTGAATTGGTTGACTCCTTATAGTGTGCTATTTGGTCGTCCATGACATATTGCTGGAAAACCATCTACTTTGCTCCAACTTAACTTCCAAGCCTGTTGGTGATTGCAGCACTCAAAATAAATTTCTGCCTGCTTGTAGATAATCAGATTTGGCTGATGAAATAAACTACAAGTGCACGAAATGTTCAGCTTTAGTATAATGTATAATAATTATCTTAGAAACTCCAGCAAGTGTCTCAGATATGCCTGCATGTTTGGAAATGTCAGGTGACAAGGTTACTGTTAAAGCTTTGTGTGTTGAAGCGACACACAAAGTGTAAAACAATTGCAGCTGCTGCTTGTTTCTTGCTTTTGTGTGATGTTCTGAGTTATTTTCACAGTTGTGCTTTGATCTTATAAATGTGAAATATATCGACGGTGTGTTTATACTTGGTCAAAATTTTTGTATTATTAGGGAAAATGCTAGAGCAAGAATTTTCCAAGATCTGAACATGGATTAGCCCGTCAGATCCTGAAGAGTATACTTTCTACTAATGTAATATTATTTATTTGGAACTATTGTGGATCAAATTGGACAAGAACGAAGCCGGTCACAAGCGTTCTCTCCAAAGCGTCTCGTTTATCTTTGTTGCCTCACGCTGCATATAAAGACAGCGATCGACATGCAAATGCAGGACAAGAAGAGTTCTGCGAGAGCAGGAAGAAGAGAGCATTAGTCGCCATGGCAAGCAATGCATCTGCTAGATTTTACATCTTGGCCCTCGCGGTGGCTCTCCTTCTCATGGTCTTCTCGGTCGAGGGACGCCTAGGTAAGGTTCTAACTTGCCGTTGATACATCTCTTTACAGCTAATCTCTTGTTATATGAACTTTAGTTTTCGGGATCGGAGGTCCAGTCGAATCGCCTGCATCTCCAGCTCCAACATGCGACGGCGTCCATGGAGCACAAGAAGGTGAGACATGCTTTGCGGTGGCTCACGAGTTCGACTTGACGCTTGCTCAGTTCAGTGCCATCAACCCAAACATTGACTGCGACAAGGTTTTTGTCGGCCAGTGGCTCTGCATCAAGGGGACTGCTTGATGATCTTCGCACACGTATCTGCTTCATTGTGGTTGCGCAAATAAAATTCCAGTTTGACGAGTGCAAGAATCAGCGCTTGTGCTTCAATTAAGAGTCGATCTTACGTTTAATTTGTGTGTTCTGCTCATGGTTGGTTGTCATGCATTTCGCTAACTCTGAAAGAAGTTTTATGAGAGGTTCATGAGTCTAAATACATTCTTCTCAAAGCTTAAAATAGGGATATATTGCTGGATTTCATTCGCCACCAAAATAATACCAGTTGCGACTTCGCGTTGCACAAAATGGGAGTAGAGATTATTGACAAGCGCCCTGCAAAGGATTAACGACGTGTCTCAGGAACAACAAAGCTCCACTCTTCTCTACGATAGCAGAGATGAAGGGAATATGATCTGCTATATATAAACTCAGGCACCACAGACACAACGTAACGGATGGTGCAACTACGGAGACTAAGGAGCGTTACACGGGATGCGACTGTGCCAGTCTCGTTAATCGCAACGGTGGATTTGTGAAATATGGCATGGCGCCTACGAGAAAGGGATTGCGGAGACGCTGGGTTTGGCTGCGGCTTCGTCGGTGGGGATGGAGTGGAGGAGCCTCTTGGTGGCGGCGCGGAGGTGGGAGACGTCCGGGGACCCTAAGAATGAGAGGAGCTGCTGCAGGGCCTTCGGCGACGAGGGCGAGAGCGACGTTGATGGAGAGCGGGGAGTAGACGAAGTTGGATCTCTCACCGGCGGCTTTCTTCCCGACGTGCAGGACCAGAGAAGCTTGTTTTGCCGCGCATTTAAACGAAAGTTTGCCAAATTAATTACTCGAGAATTAAAAAGGTTGAATGGTAGATTTTCCTACTTAAAAACATGCACTTGAATAAAAAAAAATACTTTAACAGTTCTCTGCCTTAGGGGATAAAGTAAAATGTCAAATGATTAACACAGAAATACATAATTATCAATAATTAGTAGCCCAATAATGAACTTTAAGAATCGATCATTTACCATTTTAAATTTTAACATAGCCGCACTGACCATCTAAATTAGCCCTGAGGCTATGCACTTGGAATAAAAGAAGTGTAGTCATGATCGCTTTGAGCCAGATAATAATAACAAATAAAACTCGGAAAAATTATAAGAATTCTAACATAAATGCGTCTGTGCTGATGAAAATGTAATGTATTTACAGACGCTGACGGGCTAAGTTCAATAATCTTCAACACAATGTGTCTTATTCGGTGAGCATGTACTTGAATGGGACTATTTTTTTTGTTCTTTTGTTGTGCGTTGTTGAATCTAATATTTGGCAATGCACACTACAAGAAACATCTGAAATGAGACATAATTCATACAAATGAAAGCTAACTGGGTGGCAGCAAAATGCCGCCTTCAAAGCTTCCAGATCACCTGGAATTCATCTCGAGTGCAATATAAAGATAGCAGCAACCTTGGGCCCTGGAACTACTGAGAATAAACTTCAATGTTTGGAGAACATCCCTTGGGTTAAGGACGAAAAGTCATAGTCATTTCCAGATTTATTAGTCATAGCAGGAGATGAAGATGGAACAGCTTTGATTACTCCATTGGTTGCTGAAGGTCCCCCCGCATGGTGCATCCTGAGGTAGAAGTAGATTGTGATCAGACAAGTTGAGCTAAAACATGAACGGAGGATCCAAGATTAAATAATCAGGCTTGATGCGAATAAAGATATCCCATAAACAACCTAAAATACAGACCAAAAAATTGATCAATCTTCTAGCTTAAGAATCTTGTTTCTGTACGATAATGGTAACATTTGCACCAGTGACATTACATGGCTTCATAACCATAAGAGAATCAGAGCAGGAAAAAACACAGTGAAAACAATACCGGTACAAAACATCATAATTTGCAATAACCAGTAATATCCAACAAAGAAGCCAAGACACAGGAGTTAGCTTTTGTATTACATTATAAACCATCCCAGATGATTTGGGAAACACAGAGAATCACATCAAGGCCAAAATACTTGCAGAATCAATCAAACCAGGTAGTCAACATTCACAGCCAGAAATAAAAATTGGGAGATTGACTGGAGGGAAAAATGAAGGTGGTCAATTACCCGGGTTTTTGAATATTGTTGTAGTTCGCTGAAGGATGTCTTTGTGCTGCAATCCCAGTCTGCAGAGTAAAAAGGAAGGGTTATAATCAATTATCCATTGCATTAGCAAATAATGAAACGGGGCACTACCTGAAAATGATTGGAACTTTTCTGATTGTCTAGTGGGTTTATCCCTGGGGTTTGATAACCTAAGTTTGGCCAATTTTGAGGAATGTCATTCATATGAGGTGCATTCAAGCCTGTCACAACTGACTGATTAGAAATCCCAGATAGAACAGGACGAGCACCAGATTTAGCAGCTGCCAGAAGAACTTGCTGCTGGGAAAGAAATGCAAGCTGTTGCTGGTGAATGGAATATGGTGACGCCATACTCGACTGAAACGAGAAAATAGAGATTATTAGTGAATGTATATTATTACATATTAAACTTATAGTGGCAGGAAGATGGCAATCCTCTTTCAAAATTTAGGTGGTAAAATTGCCCCAAGTTTAGTTCATTGGCATTGAGTGATTCAAAGAGTTCTATAACAAAGTACAGTACATATGCCCATGATTTACCTTCCCTATAAAAATGACTGAACCACTTGAAGATAAAAACATGGAAAATATCTGAAAACAGTCAACTCAATTTTGTGGTTTGCATTTATCTATGGGTACTACACTTTTGTGCGCACAGTCAAGCATGGGGATACTTAAACTAAAAGGCATACTGTGCTTTGCAAAGGGTTTATTGGCCCATGCTTGGCATGCTATTGAGCTCTGTGACGGCGTTTGTGCAACCCATTAACCAAAAGGCTAACAAATTCTCAATTTAAACTAGCCGAGCAGCATGCAAATGAATGAGAAACTTATGTATACAAAAACAGATTAATAAAAATTTGAAAATAATATATGCAGAACACGTAAGTAACCTTTTCAAAAAGGCTCATAATGTCACTTTTTACATTTTCCTGAGACTTTGCTGGACTAGAAGATAGTGTCAGAACGGGAGACTCTTTGAATAAGTCTTGAATTCCTGCTGCAGGTTTATTTTCCATTGGTTTTGAACTACCTGTTTGGGTCGCAGGAGTTGTTATCGCAGCAGCTGTAAGATACATAGTACATTAAAACAACATAAACCAAAGGTACCATCATACAGTTATGAAGAAGCATCTTAGAAGATGAATGCATAAACCATAGGAGCACTAATTCAAAAGAGCTTTAAAGAGTTGATTTATGACACTATTTGTATACACAAAGCATCTTGACAACCTTTCAAAAAAAACTCAAACACTTACATTGGAATCCTGCCCATGAATTATCATCCTTGGAAGATGAGCCTGAGCCATTTGCAGTAGGTGTCTCTATTGTAAAGATATTGAGAAGATCAGCAACATAATCAGCTTTTACAGGTGGCACTGAGGTATCAACTTTTGGTGGTGGTGATGGTGTATTAACTTTAGGTTGCACTTCTGCATTGGTTGGTGCAGACTCTGGAAATTGTGAAGAATCACCCTTGGGCACAGAAGGCTCAACTTTTATTACCGTGGATACCTGTTACTCCATCAAACCGTGACAATCAACATGCTTGTTAGGAAGCTCTCCATAGGTATTGTTTATAACAGGAAGTACCAACAAGCAGACAAGGCAAGTTAAGATAAATTTCTGAAATGATGCACAACACAAGATAGAGTGAACATACATAATAGAACAGTTGTAACTCAAATGACGAGGAGATAGAAAAGTTGTGTTTAACATAGTAATACCTTGAAGAACACAAGCTAGAGTAAAAAAAAAAAAGGAGAGAGAGAAGGCAAATGAGTATCGCCACCAAACAAGATCCAATCAGGAAATCACTTGTAACGATTCTGATATACTCCTCTTGACTGCTAGGGGCTTCGTGAAATAGAAAGAATAAACAAGAAAACAGGCTGACAAACCCAATTCAAACCAAAGCATTATTCATCCAGTCAGTTTAGTGTCCAATTCAGCAGTCCTCAATTTTCCTTAATATTTAGAACTAAGAATCACAAAGCCTAAGATTATACAGACTCATTAGGGTGACAAATGTCACTAGAAGTATCAGGGTTATACTTACAAGAGTATGAGAATTAAACAAACAGTAATCAATCTATCATATACAAATTGTACTTGCGAAAGAAGATCCCAAATGTAATAGAATACTTGAAAATAAAGCTTCCATAGCTCAAACAATAGTTCAGATTACTTCACCTGACTGGGTAGCTTAGGTGTTGCTGGGGTAGTTTTTTTTGCATTAAGCTGTGTGCTGTTATGTTGCTCCTCTTTGGAACTCAATTTGTTGTCAAAGTGCCTCTGTGGAGATTCATCTGTCCTCTCTTCTCGTGCATTTGAAGGTGATCTTGATGGTCCATTTCTAGGTACCCATCTTTTATCATCGTATCTGGCAAAGAACATTGTTATTCAAGTACATTTAGGTAATTAGCTAATCTGCGAAAATCATATGACCATTCTTTTATGTAAGCAAATGAACTGAAGTAATAAATCCCATACTTAGCACGAATAAAATTTTCGATTCCGACTCTGTCATAGTTTGGAGGAAGTTCTGCTTCCCAGTAGCTGTTAGACTTTTCATTTCCCATAGCTAAAAGAAGATAAGTAGAGTTCAATATAAAAATTGTGTTTTCAATAGTAAAATGTGAATAAAGCAAACCATACGGTTAGACAGTGATTACATTGAATAAATGCAACCTGCTCTGGAAGCCATGTATCAAGCGTAGCAGATCTGACCTGTAAAAGAATCATGAACCAATCAAAAGTATTAGCACAAACAAATCTCAATATTATAGGAAGTAATGTTTTTAAAAAGTTAATCAAACCACGTGAAAAAAAAAACTGCACAAGACCTTTGATATGTGTACTCCCAAACTTCTATGTATTCCAGAACACTGCATGCATATAAAGATTCCAAGATTAACACTAGCCCATCTAGGACCTCTGCAAGATAACAAACCAAAATCAGAGCAGAAGAAAGGTTTAAAAGTTTAATAATAATAATATATATTTTAAAAAAAAAGGCAGGATTGGAACATAATTGGATGATGGATCTCTAAAGTTGTTGCAAAATGTACACAAAAACAAAACACGAACAGGCACAACCAAAAAGGAAGAAAAAAAAACAGGATTTCGTCTATTGACGCTTTACAATAAATGTCAGGCAATGAATGGAACCAAAAACCTGAAAATAAGACTGATGGCTTGAGAAAACATGGTGGCATGATCCCATTTTAAATTCTTTCCATGGTTTTAAACAAATATATTGTTGGCAATTGGTCTCAAATGACATGGGTCCTACAAGTTTGCAGAAGCAAAACATAGGTTGGAACTGATTGGAATGACTAGCATGCATCAGTATCAATGGCAATCATCACATTTCACAGATGTTTCCCGTTTCAATAAGTTTATGTGACAAGGGTAAGGTTTATTTCATGCAACATATTAACTGAATGAAGTTTGTCACCACTAGGAAAAACATTAACTACAAACAGAAAAATGTAAAAACGCAAACACAGAAGAAAGAACTATAGACAAGAACTAAATGAACAAGTTGATTCATTCTACATTTAAGTCCTCCAATTTGTAGATAGTATTAACATCAGTATCCCAGAACATGAGAGGATTAGAGCTGTTGTCGTCCAGAAATTTCAAATTGAAAAGTTAACCTGAATATGCATATTAGATGCAAATAGATAGGAAAAACAAGTTAAATTGGAGAAGCTGACTATATAAATTGCTTAATAAATTCTATGACATTTTTTACACAACAAGGAATAACAAATTGAAACATTATTCTAAATTACAATAAGAATGTAATATATAAAACCAAACACTCAATTGCTACTGTTGATATTGATGAAGAGCCATGCTAGTAAATATGTGGCAATTCCTTATGCTTATCACGTCACAACAAATATGTCTCTAACATGTACAGTTTTTTTCCTATGATACTATTACTAGCACTGAATAATCATGAAACAATCTATATGTCAATTGTGTGTTATAGTGTAATTTCTCTCAAGAAGTTAAGAAGGTGGTCTTCCAACAACCACTATCATCACTGAGATCATTGCTAGATTTCTTCTATGACTAAGCAACAAAAACATGAAGGTTTTGTCTCCTCCACTACTTACTTAGCTTTACAATCAGCACATTCCCTGTTTTCGGGCAACTTCATAAGTCCCTCAAGTATCTGAAATTACATGAAAATAAAAAACAGGAAAAAAATGCCCTTTAGCAAATCTAGAAGTGTGATATGAGAAGTTATGCAATCATTGAGTTCTAGAACGCTAGTTCCACAGCAATATTACATAGAAATTTATTATAATAGCAAGCCAGAAACTACCAAAAAAACTCGCCTACAAGAAATTGAACCATAATAGAAGCGAAAAAATTGGGGAAAACTCTGACAAACCTTATAAACAATAAGATAAATACGAACTGCATACAACCGAACAGTAGAGCTATCTAACCCACTTAGATTATTGAGGTGGGGCCAATTTGAACTATCCACAAGTCCCCAAAATGCATATACTGCAAAAGTTTGCCTATCACGGCTAAGCTTTATCCAAGGCAAGACAAATACTATTCGCCAACTAAAGATTACTGGAAGATTGCATTCCAAAGGAAAATGAAATAACGAACCACATCGACAGAAATTCTAACTAAAAAGACAATGAATTTTAACAGTGCCAAACCATTATCATGGACCAAAGATATGCAACTAGCTACCATCTCAGAGAAGACCAGACTCAAAGCAGGACCACACAAGAAATATAATTGTATTGTATTCTTTTTGACTGTCACTATATTTGCAAATATAAATGTTCTCTCCCCATGTATCCCCAACATCCTAACCGTAATGACCTTCAAAATTACTGGTATGTTTATGGGAACATTTGTCAAGTTGCAGTAGCAGCATAGAGATTGAGGGATAACACGCAACCATAAGGTGAT
Source organism: Alpinia galanga (assembly GCA_037177395.1). Classification (NCBI taxonomy): domain Eukaryota; kingdom Viridiplantae; phylum Streptophyta; class Magnoliopsida; order Zingiberales; family Zingiberaceae; genus Alpinia; species Alpinia galanga. The sequence continues at coordinate 2,717 of JBAMHZ010313042.1, read as the reverse complement.
ATGGCAAAACAAGCACTAGAAAAATTATCCTATAATTCCTATCAGAATGACTAATGCTAAGAAAGGGAATTTCATCCCCATCTTTTATCATGGGTGTTGAACTTCTTGCAATCTATTTTTTCTAATCCATCATTAAAGAAATGAGATTTGTGTGCTTGACTTATCAATAATTCTATTCTATATCTACCCTTATGAATTCGATTACTTAAATCCAGAACAGTTGTAAAGACAAAATCACCAAAAATGGCTGAAGTATCTTGAATCTTGATTGTGGATGCTTCATCAACTTCTACCAATAATTTAATTTTGGGAGAGAAATATAGAGTTCACAAATTCAAGGAAGTACTCTGATACTATTAACTATGTAAGATATTGTTAAAAATAAAATAAAATAATTCTCTTATTTGTACTTTGCATCTAGCATGCATTGCATGTGTCATCCACTTGTTATCAAATTAGTAATCTATTGTTGTAGAACTTCACAAAATCCCCTTGTAGCTCCCCATTTCATTGTTGGCATATGGAAAACAGTTGCATACCTAGAAAGTACCTTGAATGGTTCAATCTTGTATAGGACTAAACTTCAGAACATCAACTATCAGCTTATCAAGGATTAAATCAGTTATATATTGTTTTTTTTTTTGGTCCAATTTTTCATTCCCACCAAAATTCCCATCTTAGCTATGAAACCTCATCCAGACGGACTTAACTCCTTCAGCATGGATTACCCTATAGCCGTTACTGTTTGTAGGATGATTAAAACAGTAAACTACAAGAACTTTTTTAAAAACTAATAAGATCTTCGTTAAATAGTAATTTATGTACGAAGCTATAATCCTACATTTGATTCTCAATCAACCAATTAACAAAATATATTCATTTGCTATTTCATGCTGTTCATTTCCTTTTTGTTTCCACTCATTTCAATTACTTCATCTAAATCCAAACTCAAGTTCTATGCCCTGTTAAGGTCCTATTTATTTTCAGAGAAGTTCACATTAATATCCACTAGTTAGCATAAATTTGTCTAAACAATATATTTTCAGTTTGTGTGACTATATGTTATTTTATAACCAAACAAATGTAGATCTAAATATCCTTTTATATTAGCAACTTCTTTATCCATTAGCTCTTTTATATGAGTGAATAAGACCCTAACATATATCCTTAATCCTTTTTGAGCACTAAACCTAAACTTACCATGTATGTTGCACCAATGTGATAATTTTATGGCAATTAATTTCACAAACCGAAGCGTCAGAAAGGAAAATTTTGAACGACTCAAATCCAAAAACGCACCAACGATAGAAACTATTTTCTCCAGTTCACCTGAGTTATTCCTTAAACCGACATGATTATCTACCTCCGGACTATAGGTAAAATCCAGAATTCGTGAAAAATCTTCAAATCAACAGTGAGATCAGAACATCAGTTCCTCCGAAGAGAAGTACGAAGGCACTTCTTTTTCCTCAACAATATCAAGAGGACATAGGACAGGCAAAATAGTAGATTACTAAAAGTGGAAACCAAAGAACACGGAAGAAGTACCGATCTGACAGCTCACAGATCTCCAACAACTACAAGCTTCAAAAGGAGCACAGAAATGCCATCCACAATCGCGGATCTCACAATTTCCAATTTTAAACAATCAGGACGTCAAATCAATCCAAGTTTTCTTAAAATCAACACCTTTATACTCCAAAAGCACAAAAGATAAAGTGAGAAACAAGGCAAGGCATGATCTGAAGAAAAATACTGACCTTCTTTTGTTTGGCATTGAGCTCTTTGGAAACCGAGGCCTTGTCGTTCATTGTTCTTGCCAGAATTCCTCAACAAACCGAGCAACAAAGAGCCGTATATCCACCGATGAATTAGCACCAAAATCAAAGATAGGGCAAACAAAGAGAAATCAGATAGTGAAGAAATAGATAGATAAAGTTCTTGTTGCTATCGCCCCCTTCCCCCCGCCTTCCTTCCAGTAGATAGACGTGAGTCCACGGAAGGAGAGAAGCAAGAGGAAGAAGGGAAGTAAAAGAGGAGGAGACGAAGCAGAGACGATCGTTTCCAGTTCTTGACCTTCCTTTTATAGATTAATTGCCTTTTATGTGTATTTTATTGCGTTTATAATTTTAATTAAGTGCTTTGCCTCTTCGTACACACGGAATTGGGGGCCCTGATCGCACGTGCAATCAACGTGTCCACCCAGCGCAGCGTACTTAGGTTTTTCATTAAACCTTCGCTTCGGTGTAGTAATTATCATTTTCCCCCTTTAATAATGAATATTATCAGGACACCCTTTGTAGTTTTACCTTTTTTTCAATGAAGTACCAGTATTCTTTAGTAATATAAGTTCGTCCACAATTTCGCTTTAATTTATCACGCAAACCAGTAGAGTTGTTCGTGTCATATTGATTTTTGTGATAGCCTTTATCCCACCTGAATAAATAGGTCAATATCTCATTGAAAGATTCAATTTTAACTTAATTAGATAAGGTCGAACTAAATGGGATAGCACCCCCTTGTTATTTAAGGTTCGTGAACAAATTTAGTATTCTATTTGATAAGAGTTTATTATGTTCATTCAATAGGTATTAAAATCAATTAAATGAATAAGTTTAAACAGCTTAATAAATTAAATGAATAATTTTGAACGTATATATATTCGACTTATTAATATTCATGTAAAATATTCATAAACAATGTTTGTAATAATGTTT
>JBAMHZ010312932.1:0-12983 GCA_037177395.1 Alpinia galanga | reverse complement strand
CACCCTTCAGCTAGCCTACGAAGAAACAATGGCAGCCAGAAGGAGGGCGATAGGGCTGATTGACTAATCTAGAAAAGAATGAGAGGATAGTTTTCAAAATATACTGCGACACTTGGGGACCAAAGGAATGAACAGGTCAAATGAGAGGTCATTTTTTCAGACCAGGGGAGAGCCTACGATCCTACCATATTCTTAGAAGAAGATGCTATAACCAAAAAGAAGAAGAAAAGGATGTGTTACTTACTCAAACCGAGAGATGGGACGTGCCGAGAAGAAGAAAAATACGAGAGACGAGTGCAAGAAGCAAGCAAGCCCCTTTTAACAAAGAACCTAATCAATGTAAAGATCGAGTCACATAATGATGGTTGTGTATGACTAAGAGGCGGCGTACTAATACCAAGGCCCAAGAAACAAGAATATATATAAATAAAGCGGAGGACTCATAACCCTAGGAAGATCATGGCACCCGGTAGTCAAGGTCGCATGAGTAGTCGTGGCTCGCCAACATCAAACTTCATTAATGGTCTGACTGTTTTGGGAGTAGCTAATGATATAATTGAAAAAGTATTAATGAGCTAGACCTATGAAGAAGAAGCCCACAAGAAACTAGCCTAACAGAAGGAAGGTCGAAGTATGATGGAAGGAAAGTGAAGGGTCCCGGATAACTACTTAAGAGCTGGGAAGCCAGAGCAACATGAAGTATGAGCCTAGGGACTCAGGAAGTTGGGCGCTCGGGTGCATGGAAAGTCAGGACTTCAAAAATGCAGGGCTTAGGACATCACATGAATCGGTCACTCAAGCACATGATGGGTCTCAAAATAGCAACTCGAAAATTGACCACTTAGGACATTGTAGAAGTCAGGCACCTAGAGACCACAGCGAAAATTCCTCTCAACAATCGTTATAGTTGATCCCCTAATAGCTTGTCTTAATGATCATTATGGCATACGTGGCATGCCACATGAAGATTCCTTACAAATGTTGTCCCTTAACAGCTTGCTAAAAGACATCGCGGGAGTAATCTTGGAAGAAGAAAATATCTCAAAGTTACTATATAAAGATAATGTTGAGGTAAAGAAGCGCTTTCTAAATACATTTTTTACTACCGAATACTACATACTAGTCTCACATACTTCATCATTATCATCATCATCTTTGTCTGATTTAAGTATCGGAAGATCATCGTCAAAACACTGATAGATATTTGACACGTGTTAATCATAACAAGAGGAGATCTACTGTTATGGCTATGAGAATCCATCCTTCTCTGGCGACTCAACAAAAGGGACACAATAAAAGACCACATCAAGCATGATTTATTAAATCACTCAAAGAATAAACCTTGTTGAACCATCTGTGAAATTGAAAGAATATGCAGGTCACAGCTCCAAGTGCCGGTGCTCGGCGTCAAATTTAGCCACGTGATCTTCAACCATGTTGGAGCTGACCATGTCTTGAACGCTGTTGCTGGCATCGCACGCTTTCTCCACAGCCCGCCCAGCATCGAGCCTGCTTGGATAGCGTTGAGAAAGAAGGAAGCTCGGACAGAGCAAAAAACAACCTTGCCGTGAGCGTTCCAGAGCGCCCATCATCGGCGACAAAAAACAACCTTCTCGAGGGCGAGAGGTCACCATTTCTTGTCCATGATGAGACGGTCAACCCGCTAGTTCCTTCCATAGGGTTATTCGATATCCAGAACCAAGAAAAACAACCTGACCACAATGACATGCTAAATATAATCAACCTGCCAGCTAAGAAGAACAGTGTTTTCACAGTGAAAGCTATATCGATGGATCTGTTGCTTGCGACTATGGAAAATATTCACTCAAACTTATTCGAGAATTAAGCTTGAAGGCTGGTTCCATCTTAATTGAGTTGTAACCGAGAAATACCAACTAAATTATCAATAACAAACAAAAGGGTAAAATTGCAGTATTCCCTCCATATACAAACGCAAAAGATAACAGTAACGTAAGTTCCTTGTCCTTTCACTGGTTGGCAAATTTTTACAGAAACTCTACAAGAAACAGCTGCATCATTTGCATCAGGTTCAAACCCATTCACTGATGTCTGATTTGTCACGAATAATGTGCATTTAGCATCTCCCGATAAATGTGGTCGATGAAATCATTATTCTGATATAAAAAAAAATGCAAATCAGATCATTACAATCTAAATGCAAAGTATAAAAGAATTAGATCAATAAGATGCACGTTAAGGAATTGGATTTACTTTTTAGGAAAAAAATGTAAAACCTAAGAGCAAGATAAATTGAGAAACCAAATCAGCCTAAGTCAGTCGATGATTCTTCTTGGCTTCAGATCTGCTTTGGGTTTTTATGTTGTACTAGGTTTTTCATGTTGAATTTAAACCAAGTAAAAAAAATGTATTTTAATCTGAATTTTTGATAGCGCATCATATAGTGTGATCGCTGTCTTGAATCAACCGGACTACATGAGTGGACCAAAGCAGCAATCAAGTGGCCCTACTATTTTATACCCATTCAAGTTTGAAAACACAGGCAAAATTAACTCAAGAAATAGCTCTCCTAAATCAACTTTTAAAACGCAAAAAGATAACAGCTCTGTTAATCTAAATCCAGTTTTGTCCCGCAATCAAGGTTCATTTACCTACCAAAAGCCAAAATTTGCAGACATATTTTCAGTAAAATATATGCCAAAATATAATTATTCAACATAATATAAGTTTTAAAAAACTAGTCAAATTACCTTAAAGATTAGTCAAAAAAATCGGAGTATAAATATTAATGGACTTGCCAAGTAAAGCAAGAGATAGTTCTAAAAAGGAAAAAGGAAAAAGGAAAAAGGAAGAGATAGTGCCAGTAAAGTAACTTGTTAGTAGGACAAAATAACAATGGAAAACAAAAGATGGGGATTCCTAGGAACGCATAAAGAAACAAAAAGGTAACATGCAATGAAGACAAAAAAAAAAAAGGAAAAATTACTATCAGGAGAAAAAAAGCTTTAAGACAGTGATTAGGCTAAAAGTTCTATTGACATAGTTTCAACTTTGGTGTGAAAGTGAAAGTGTGGAGACAAAAAGAAACCACGGCTAGGAATCTAGTACATGTACAACATTTTGTCATGACATTGCAGCAATATAATTCTAGCATTTCTACATAAAACAGATAATAAAGGAATTAAATGCTACATCACAAAAGAATGGCAATGGCTTAATGATAATTTATCTTAGATCAGGACCTATGGTAAATGCAAACACCAAGAGAAACTTACTTGAACAAGCCTCAATAATGCATCACGGACTTTGTCTCTCGTGATAACTGGTGCAAAGCTTGGACCCGGAGTGAGAGATGCAGATGGTGCAGGTGGTGGAAAGGGTTGAAGTAATGGAGTTCCATATGGTCGCTGCATTGTAACTGGAGGATGGAGGGGAGGAGCAGTTGGAACTGAGGATGAAACCAGAGGTACTGGTGGTGCAGAAGACAAAGCAGGTGCAAAAAATGAAGGTTTCACTAGATTTGTAGCCCAATTGCTACTTCCATTGCCAGATTCAGAATTATCCAAAGGCGGGATTAGAGGGGCAGGTGAAGCTGAGGGGATGGGAATTGACTGAATAGTTGGCAATACAGTTGGAATGAGACTTGAAGCATGAGTAGTTACAGGAACAGGTGCAGAAGAAAGAGGCGGCTGGCCACCGATTGTTGCATTTGATGTGTTTCCTATGTTCATTGCAGTCTGAAAAAAATCAAATAAATTACAGGAAAGGTTATCTGAGAAATTATCTCCAGCTTGAGGTACACAGTACTTAAAATACAAAGGAGTGTAATATAAAAAACAGAAACTAAGAACCCTAAAATTATGTAGTTGCTAGGAAGTATGATCAAAGATACTTTTTACGTACACTGAAAAAGTTCATACAAACATCATCAGGAACACTAGGAGTTGGTGCAGTTGATGTTGTTGGTTCAAGGGGACCTTCAATAACTGACGAGGTGGGTACAGCTTCAAGCTCCTCAAATTCACTGTTACAAGGAGAGAAATAAATCACCCAAAAAGTCAAGTAAACCAGAATATCAGCATCTATACAAATGCAAGCAATTGAAAAGATAGGAGCTTATCAAATCAACCGACCAGCAATAAAACACATTAAATTCAAATCCATGCTAGCAACCATCAAAAAACATGTTGACATCAGTGAATCACTCAAATTGCATAACATAAAAGTCAATATTCAGGCATCAAGAGAGTAACAGATAAATACCATGGTCAAACACAAAAATTTCCAGCCACTTAACTGTGTTGATAGAAACAGTAAAGGCTGAGTATCACCTAGATTGTCAGTGATTCTATCATTTGTTTTAGAAACCATTCAATTAGCATGGCCCAACAATGTCAAAAATCCTATCAAAGTTCAACATGAAAGGACCTAAAGAACATTAGTCAACGTTCTCAAGGAATCTAAAGGAATATTATCAAGGTTAAGGAGCTGCAGCATTCAATATTGTCATGGATAGTATGCGAACAGAATACTATCATCACTCTGAAAGATTAAAAAAAAAAGAATAAAAGAAATTATGTGCAGTTAAGAATGAATGACAAAAGGATATGATAAATACCTTTTAGAAGATACCTTAGGTTTTGGAGGTACTTTTGAATAGGCGTTCAATATCCTGAATATAATAAATTGTATCAATATAAAGACTTATAATAAACAAAAATGAGAAATGTAGCTCATGTTGGATGCATGATAAACTTACTTCTTCAATGAAGAAACTATCAAGGTGCATACATAAATCGAGATATAATAAGAAAAAAAACATGGAATAGCATATGGTACTATGTCATGTACAGAAGAAGGAAATCTGTAGAAAATGTTTTATAAAAAATGTAAAACATGGAGAAATATAAGCTTTGAGTAGGTGTAGTTATGTTATGGTTCGAATATCATCTATGCTGCCAAAGGTGACAAAAGGTGGTGTCTACTTTGTCTTAGTTACTGACAATATCTACCATATGGACACAAATACAGCCAAGTAAACAGAAAGTGATGGAACAAGGCATTAGCTTCTTATTTGCAATGTATGAAGAAACATTGAAAAATAAGATGAAACAAAACTGTAACTGCCAATCAATAAGCTCTCAGAAGGGATATTCAATGCTTATAAATCATAAATGAATATTCATACCTTACCTCAGACAGAAGACACTTAAAACTCCCACTTTCAAAAATGTGAATGTGACTACTATATTGGCTTTTAAAGATTTAAATAAATATTGTCTCATTACCATAGGCTAAAACCATGAGTCATCTGTTAGAGTAAAACTCCATTGAGCATTAAACAAACAATAAAAAACATTATTATCTATGACTAAACATTTATTTATAAAATGATTAATGAGTTATTATAACATCCTAATGTTTCAGACAAATCAAATGCTCCTTGAAGAAATTTGCTATCAGATATCCTGTTCATAGTTAAATATTTGATGAACTTTACTAAATATTGCAATCAGCATGGATAGCCTTCAATCAGAATCAGGTGTTTTTACATTCTAATCATTTTAGAAGCACCATGAAAAAGCCCAAACTAGTACCTGCTAAAGAGGTTTGCCACTGCTTCACAATCTGGTGAATTATAAAACCATATGCCATTGACTTCTTGAGCTGCATTTCTGTATAAAAGATAAGGAACCTGGACTTCATACTCGAAATCTCCCAAAAGATCCTCAACTAGATTATCTGTTGAAAGGAAAGAACCACATAAAAGATAGCAAACCTGTTGATGAATATTTGTACATATACATGTGTGTGTGTGTGTGTGTGAATTTCAATGCAATGCAGTTACTATCAGATGCAAACATCAAAGATCAAAGCCACAACCAGGTCAATAAAAGCAACTGAACCTGTTGAAGCACTTCCATAAGCATTGATACAATTTCAAAGTGCAACATGCAAAAAATTATATGAATAATGGAAACACATCTAATTTATAAAACCAACAACCATTCACTTAATTTTTAGCTGAATCTGCATTTCATTTATTTCCATTCAACTCATGCTCTGAAAATTGAAATGATAAGCCCACTCTTCAGCATGAGATTTACTAGAAAAATAACAAATAACATCAGTAACTGAGAGACAAATAACATGTTGTAACAGAAATAAACATATTCAATTGATTTATAAACTAGAAACTCAGTGGTTCATAGTAAGTGATCAGTCAAAAACAGAAACAGAAAAGCATTTCATAGATCTTGTAGATTGTTAATTAATTTTGTTTAAGAAGGGTGCAATTGATGAATGTTACTGGAAAGCTTGTTGCCTTTAATGATTAAAAATAAATTTAAATAGTACTAGCTACCTCATATCTGCCTATTCCAATATGAAGGCCCATGTGAACTCTGGCAGCATAGACAAAAAAAAAAAAAATACAGAAGAAGACTAGGAGTGCCAAAACAAAGCCAAGAAAGATAGTTGGCAATTCTTAGTTTCCTTACAATAGCACGTCTCTCAAATAAAACAAAATGGTAATCAGATTTTATAACTTTACAAAGTTCAATTAACTGATAAATTAGAATTTAAATGTTAGGCGTAGAGGAAGACCACAAAAGTTTTTTCTTCCAATAATAAAAAGAGGCCCAAGTCACTTTGGGTTACCAAGGAGATGACTGTGTATCCAGCACATTAGTCGAAAAGTAATAGGGTTTGTAGTCATCATCAGTGGATATTGTCATATAAGGAGAGTTGAGCTGAAGAAGAATGTATCAAATTTGTAATTGCTAAGAACTAGTCCCTTTCTTGGTATATTCCATACTATCTTCTTGTTAATATATTATTTTTTTCTCAAGCCTTCTACAGTTTATTTCAAGCGTTGGTTTTCAAAGATATGAAAAGGCAAGGTAGGTCATTCTTTATTTCTCTAATCTACAAGCTACAACTGGATGCTCACCCCTTCATGATTACTTGACACATACTCTAATATGGAAAATCCATGTCCTTGTTTACTCTGTCTATTCTACAAGCTATAACTTAATGCTCACCCTTTCACCATTCCTTAGCATGCATACTCCCATCATCGCTTCATCAAGCAATCCATATCCTTGTCAACCCTACCTGATATGCCCTTAGCCATAGAAAAATACCACAACAGAGCATTAGTTTACTATGCATGACCTAGAAAATATATTGAACCAAAATACCCATGAAAACTTACAAGATACCTACAAGAAGTCTGCAGAAATAACATTTCATTTACTTTCTCATGACTATAATTGTAGGATAATACTGAGCTAAGGTTATAACAAACTTTGGTCAGACAAAAGTACCAAAAAAAGAAAAGCTTTAATTAACTCCAAGCATGTGACTTTAACCTGGACAGATCTCTTACCTGTATTACGTCTATTCATCACGATGAACTGAAATCTGGGCTGTGTATTTCTGCAAATATATAATGTTTCTTGTTTATTCTCACCAATAGCAGAATCAACCAAATTCGTAATTCAAGGAAAAAATTATTATGAAACAAGATTAAGACCCGCTGTACATATTAGCACTGGAAGATAGCAAATATAAACCAACTGCTCTATTCTAAATTTATCCAAGAGAAGTTAATAAAATGGAAAACAATGCAAATCTATAATAACTAAGTCCAATTGACAATGTCAGCTAGGCCGTCAATAAGAAGACACAGGAACAACCAGTCTGGACCATGTGTCAGAGGATGAAGCTTCATCTGGTTCGGAAACTTTCATAGAAAAGAGACTTGGAATTGGGGACTCAGCTTCCTAGAGAGTCACCTTCGATAATTAAACAGTTGCCAGAAAATAAAAGATGTGACAAAAAGGGGTATGCAAAGAGAGCAAGTATATGGAGGCTAGGACTTATGTGTTATGATATGCAAATCCTTAACTGGATGGATGCATCTCCTCTTTATATTATGTGCGACACAATGGAGATTAACATTATGAATTATGATGGATTTATGACCATTGCATGAGTGGCATTCCAAGGTGATTCTCTATCTTGAGATCAAGATGCACTTTACATTAGGAACTAGGTAAAGTCTGTCTAAAAATCCCTTCTGCTATAAGGTTAAAAAAGACGAGTTGCAACAATATTGGGAGTGCCAAGAAAGCACCTTGAACTTATTCCATTTGGTGAGGGTGATTCATTATCTTAAATTTTAAGGGGCACGTAAAGTCTCTGTCACAAGACCCATCTATCTTGATTGGATCAGAAATTGCTTCAGATCAAAACAATTATATTCAAGAACCAAGTCAGCGTGATAGAGACAATTTATTTTAAGGAGCACAAGAAAGAGTTCTTACAATATTTCTGTCCTTATGGAGTGGACAACCCTCCTAATATTGAAATAAACAATAATTTTCAAAAGACCCCTCCTTATTAGACATAAGTTCTATATATAGATGATAAATAGATGGTAGTAATCAATGAAAGTTATAACCACCTTCCTTATTTTATGTAAATAAGTGGTAGCTTTATCCTTAAGGCAGAATGACAGAAATTGTGCAGCGAATAAATCATAATTCTCCCAACTAGCTTCTTCAAGAGGTCTATCTTGCCATTGGAATAAGAGTTTCAAAGATGGAAGCCCCCCTTCATATATCCATCGGTGATTCAAGACAATGGCCGGTGTCAGTAACAACTCCCAGTTAGAATTGATAGGAAGCGACAGTGGTTGCGAAACTGTGTGTTCGCCATAAGCACGACATAGTCGAGAAACATGGAAAAATAGATGAACTTTGGAGGAATGTGGGAGAGCAAGCTCATACACAACTGGTCCAATTTTCTTAGTGATAATATACGGCCCAAAGAAACATGGTGACAGCTTTCATACCGGTGTTCGGCAAAGAACCGTTGTTTATAAGGTTGGAGACATAAGAAAACTGAATCTCCAACTTGAAATTGGATACCACGTCGTTTGGCATTGGCGTGTGATCGCATACGAGATTGAGCCTTGAGAAGATTTTCCTTCAATGTGCGCAGCATAACATCTCGTGTTAATAACTGATCTTCAAGGATGTAAGGTTGCAAGTGCGGAGGGTCTCTTTCATAGACAATGCGGAAAGGAGAAGTGACAGTTGAACCATGGAACCCAGTATTATATGAATATTCTGCCCAAGATAAAAACTTGGACCAAGAATGAGGTTGTTCACTTGCAAAACACCCTAGGTAAGTTTCAAGGCAGCGATTGACAACTTCAGTTTGTTTGTCAGTTTGCGAATGGTAGACAGAGCTCATGCAGAGTTGAATTTGTCTGAGTTTGAACCGTTATTGACAAAAAGTACTGAGGAAGATCACATCTCTATCAGACATAATGGACTTAGAAATTCAATGGAGGCGAACAATTTCCTTGTTGAATAGATAAGCCACAGATTTGGCAATAAAGGGATGAGATAGTGAAATAAAGTGGGTATGTTTACTTAGTCAATCAACGACAAGAAAAATGGCATCACAACCCCGTGACTTTGGCAGATTAGTAATGAAGTCTCAGGAAATATCCTCCCAGACTTGATCAGGTATGAGTAATGATTGTAGCAAACCTACCAGAGCTAAAGCTTAATATTTAGATCGTTGGCAAAATAAACAATTTTGAATCCAGGTTTTAACATCATGCTTCATGCATGGCCAAAAAACACTCATAGATAAGCAATGCAACGTCTTGAGATAGCTGCCATGACCAGCAAAGGGTGTGTCATAAGATTCAACTAATAACTTTTGACATAAGGAAGATTGCTCTGGGATGACGAGATTGTTTTTATAATAGAGCAAGTGATCAATAACAGAAAAATCTAGATCGGCCATTGCATTGATTGAAATATCCTTTATTATGGTGTGTGTATAAGGATCCTATTGTAATGCATGTTGCAGCTCCAAGAAATCCAAAGGGAAGGGGATGACCAATGACATAAAGTTAGCATGTTGGGGATGGCGAGATAAGGCATCAGCTCTTATATTGTTTGCACCTTGTTTGTAAATGATAGAGAAATAACGACAATAATTTCAAGAGAAATCGCTATTATTCGTTAGTTGTAAGACGTTGATTGAGCAAAAACTTAGGCTATAATGATCAGAAGTGACAAAGAAATGTCAACCCAACAAGTAATCCTTCCATTTTTGTAAAGCCAATACCAACGCTAATAACTCACAGTTGTCAATGGATTTCAATCGGTTGGCAAAAGATAAACCTTTGCTGAAATAGGAAATAGGATGTCCATGTTGGGAAAGAATGGCTCCTATACCTTCTGATGATGGATGCATCACGTTCAACAGTAAAGGCTGCAATAAAATTGGGTAGATGAAGAACGAGAGTGGAGGTAAGGCAATATTTTAGCGTCTGAAATGCGGTGGTAGCTGCCGAATGCCATTTGAAATTATTCTTCTTTGTGAGATCAGTTAAAGACTTGGCAATCAGACCATAGTTTTTAATAAATCGCCGGTAATAACATGTGAGTCCAAGCAAGCCGCGTAGCTCCTTCATAAAATTTGGGAGAGGCCAATGTGTAATAGATTGTATTTTATCTGGATCCATCTCTACACCCTTGTAGGAAATAATATGGCCTAAGAAAGATAGTTGTGCTTGATGAAAAAAACATTTTGACTTCTTAGCATAAAATTGATTGTCACGCAAGAGCTGGAGAGTGATGGACAGATGTTAATGGTGTTGAGTGTCAACACTATACACTAAAACATCAAAGAAAATCTGGATAAACTTATGTAAATAAGGATGAAATAGCCCATATTTTGCTGCTTGAAATGTAGACGTAGCATTCGTGAGACTAAATGACATTATAATAAACTCAGTGTTTAGAATGAGTCCAGAACGTAGTCTTGAATATATCAGTAAGATGCATTTAGTTTTGATGATAGCCAGAGTGTAGGACGATCTTGGAAAAAATAGTGGCACCATGTAATTCATCCAATAAATCATCTATATTGGGGATTGAATATCTATCAGGGATAGTAATTTGGTTGAGGCGCCTATAATCAATACACATGCTCCAAGAATGATCTTTCTTCCACACTAAAAGGATGGAACTTGCAAATGGACTAGTACTTGACCGTATAAATCCTAATTTCAATAAGTCAGCCATTCGTATTTCAATTTCTATTTTTTGAGAATGAGGATAGCGGTATGGTCTGAGGTTTGGTATTGTAGCCAAGGTTATTAATGGGATGGAATGTGAGTGATGTCTAAAAGGTGGAACCCCCTCAAGTTCAAGAAACACAAATCGGCCTAACAAGTAGTCGACTGGAGTTGCTTGGTAGGTGAGTTTGTAGGATGTGCCTTGGCCAGATATTAGAATGTTGCATTAGAGGAAGATGGTGTTGATACCCCTTGAAGTTTGTATTGTTTTTCATTTATATGGAAAATAAAAAACATCTCATTCCAATTTGCTTACACCGTTTTTAAAGATCCTAACCATTTTATTCCCAATATGAGATCGACACCTCCAATTGAAAAAGATAATAATCCTAGATAATACTCAATTCCGGTAACTACACTTCAACATCCCGACAAATTTGGTTGCAACATATGATTTCACCATTACCTATCTGCACATCAAATGTAGACATTAATTGTATCAGCAACTGAAGTTTGTCGACTAACTTGTCAGATATTAAATTGTGTGGAACCGCTGTCAATGAGGATCAGCACTTGACGGCCATGAATAGTTCCTTCTACTTTCATTGTAGTGCCCAAGGAACTCCCGAGAATAGCATGAAAAGAGATTCCTGCCATGTCTTCCTCTCTTTATTGCTGTATCATCTATTTCCTCTAACTGGACAACCCCATCTTCATCATTAGTAATTTGTAATAATGAGAATTCTGATGGTTTGCAGCAGTGGTCTGCACCAAATTTTTCATTACAACGAAAACAAAGGCCCTTGTTGCGCCATGCTTGTTTTTCTGCATCCCAGAATTTCATTGGTGCAGTGGGGTTGGAAGAAATAACTGATTGAAAAGACCGACTAACGTTGAAGTTGGAATTCTGGCAATTGTCACGAGAGATGTAATTGACGTTGTTTCGACCTTGCACAACCACTAGAACACCCTTGAAACTTTCATTCAGTTTTGACTTTATTTCATATTCCAAGTCTAAACTCATTGCTTTATAAATGCTCCGTGGTTTGTGGATTTGGACATCAGTTTTTATTTTTTCCTTTAATCCATTCAAGAAAACCCCTAGGAGGCAATGTTCTGGCCATTGTTTTACACGAGCAGCCCTTTTGGCAAATTCCTAGCGATATTTCTGAACATTGTGAGTTTGCAAAATACTGCAAATATGTTTGTCAGGATTCTGAAATTCAGGCGGACCATAATTCTCTTGTAAGGCTTTAACTAATTCGTCCCAATATAATAATGTCCATTCACTATTGATCCAGGTGACTAGATCTAATGCATCACCCTCCAAATACATGGCAGCCACATCTACTTTCAATTCCTCAGGTGTTTGGTAATAACGAAAATATTTTTCTGCTTTGAGAATCCATCCTCTATGATCACCTCCCTCAAATTTTAGAAAATCCATTTTGGTGTGATGTCGACGTGGAAAATTATGCTCATGATGGTAATTCAGCTTCAAACTCGTCGGTGTGGAATGAATGGCATTGCTCATCATTCTTGTGGCTCGTATCTCCCATCGTAGGAATGTGGGATTGTGATTTGAGAACAGCCACATCAGCAGCTAAGGCATCCAAACTATTAAGTTTGGAATTGATAGCCAAAAGTTGTTGTATGATGGCATCTGGTATGGGCAGAAGAGAAGAGTGTACAGGTTCGTTTGGCAGTATGCAGATGTGGAAAATCTGGCTCTAATATCAAAATGATAGAGACAATTTATTTTAAGGAGCACAAGAAAGAGTTCTTACAATATATCTGTCCTTAGGGAGTGGACAATGCTCCTAATATTGAAATAAACAACAATTTTCAAAAGACCCCTCCTTATTAGACCTAAGTTCTATATATAGATGATAAA
>JBAMHZ010312607.1:0-12989 GCA_037177395.1 Alpinia galanga | reverse complement strand
GGGGTGTGCTTAGTTATTTTTCCCCCAACTTCATGTCCATCAATAAAATGTCTAATATCCCATTGTGCAAAGCCATTGCTTGAATACTTTTTCATTCTCTGGCCTGGGAATAAATGTATTGTTCTTTCTTTTTCCTTTTTACGATATGGCTTCTGTGGAGATAGATGTTTATTTGAAATTATAAACTAGGGGAAAAGGTTTTTGCTTCCACGACAAATAATATTATGCTAGGTGCCAAAAAATCAATTCAATCCGATAAAACAAATATCTATATATGCGAGTGCAAAATCCATCTTGAAATATCATTTCACATGAAATTGCGATGCTCATTATCTCAACACACTGATTCTCCCTACTTGCCTTGCTCATTGAAAATGCGTTCCTTAAAAAAAGAAAAGAATTACTTTATAGAATAGAATAGAATAGAGAAGGAATGTTCATTGAAATAAACTAAAGAATAACTATGAAGTTGAGAAGAGAATCACATACATCTTTGGAATTAGCGTTCCAATTTATACAGATATCTAGTGTATGAGAATTTGCACAGCATAAAATAATTATTCCTATAAACCAAAGACCATGATTCTCGATGGTGTTCGTGCTAAAGGTGTTATATATAACAAATTAATTGGCGATGAGAAAAACAGTAATTTACCTCACTCTTATCTGTCCAAGAACCATTCACTGTTTTGGGGTCAATGGGGGTTCCTAGATGATTTTGGAACCTAGAAATCACAAAAGTAAATTGGAGACACTGCAAAATTACGACAGTGAGAAAAGGAAAGAACGATAAACCAGTGAAACTATAAAGGTTTGGATGGCATTCCACATTCATGAATGGTTATGTTTAACAATAATACATGCAAGTAATATAACTTGTACTAGAGAAATACATAAATTTGAACTAAAAATTGGAACAATCTAATGAAAATTGAGAGTAGCAACAAAAACGCTTTTATAACTAAGCACCACCTTCTGCGTCCATATCATACACCGCCATTGTCTACAACTTTAAAGGAAAATTTTCCAAAGATTAAAGGTCAAGAGGACCCAGCCAGATATAATTTACTTGCGGAGACGTATCGGCAATTGTCTACCTTCCAGTATTAGTAATTGTGGAAGTTGCAGAAAACACCAGTAATTGCGATTTGATTTATGAAGGGCTAGTCGACAACAGCTGCACCTATGCGTGCAAGAATGCATCTGCCGCCTTGTCTTATGCACTCTGGTCATAGCAATCTCCACAAAATCAAAGAGTAAAGAACAAAATCTGTTAAACTAGCATACATTCGTCGATCAAGTCATTTTGGTTTGAATTTGCCGGTGAACGTGCACAAGGAACTCAACATAAGAGAGACCTCCAGGCGTTTTGTCCTCAACCATATATGACATGAAATGCATGCCTATAAAAGACAACATGTTTCATAAGTGAGTTCCAAGAAAATATGCCCAAAACAATTTAAAAGAGAAGAGTGACTCAGAGAATTTGAATTTCAACCAACCTGAGGGATCACCCTTTCTGCATAGCCGCAAACTGCAGAGAATTCTGAATCTTCAGTATTGTTGTAAAAATATATATTGACTACTATTAAATAGAAGAAAATAATATATATACCGCAGGTATGAACATCTCTGCTGCCTTATCTCATTCATGACATCACTTAGCTTTTTTGACAAGTCATTATCGAATTGCTGCAACACAAGCTGCATTGACAACAAAAATACACTTCAGGAAAATCAAAATTCTATCGGAAAAGATCAAGAATAATAGATTTTCATATGCACTTGCAGTTTAGGTTCATAAAACATATAGTCCATGCACCAATCTAATAATACTCAACCCAAGCTGTAAGTAGTCTTATCCTTTTTTAGCTATATATATATTTTTTTAATTTGAGAGCAATGATCATTATAAACATTTCAAGGTTGCCCCTTAAAAATTGGTGGTTCATAGTGACTCTTTTAGAGGTGACGCACCAGATACATCATAAATTGTGGATTAGGAGCAAGGTCTTTGAACCACATTAAGCATCGTGTGTTAGCAATGTATTTATTCCTATGTTATTTCAGATGCGTCTTTATACTTGACATGAACAACCAAATAGACACAAGCACCTTCAAGCAACTGACAATTTGAATTGTTGGCAATTTATGTGTATCATCTATTCGCCTCCTCTAGCTGGACACGAGTCATTCTAATGATCCTAACATTTCCATCATAAAACCGAATTGAATATTAAACTCTTAAACTAGAAACATTAGAACGCAGCTAGTTGGACCTAGAAAATTTATCAGCATTATATGATCAAAATATCAACCACTCAGTTAATTAACTTTTACTTCGCCAGTGTGAAACCATAAAAACACCTTTTTTGCACATTGATGCCAATGAATTCATTCCATCGGGGATGCAACTTGCAAATTACTACAAACAAACAAAAAACAACTGATTGTGCCTACGAAGTTTCACAGATGGACAAAGATAAAAGTAATAAAGCATGCGACCTGAGTTGGAAGTCCATCCACAGAAGTAACTCCAAACAATTTTTGAAGAGTGTCTGGGTTGACCATGTTGCCAACATAGATTAAGCAATCTTCACCATTTTCCAGAAGATATATTCCATCATCATTAATGTGCTCACTTGAAAGAGGAATATTGGAAGATGAAAGGGAACCATCATTTTCCTGTAGCATTGGAATAATTTTAAGTTTAAACAAGCATTGAAAGTACCACTTCAGTCTAGAGTTCAATCAAAAATCAACAATTAATCATAAATACCTTAGTAGTAAGATCATGAATAGATATCATTCTGGGATATACTAAAGGAACAGCTAATGAACTGGAAAGTGACATAACATGGCTGACCCAGTAAGAACGATCATCAAACCGGCCATCATTTCGCAAACCAGTGCTTTTTACTAAAGCTGAATGGCGTGGACCAAAAATAAAGATTAGTGGTTCACATGTAAATAATAATAATGTGTATACAAAGACAATTGAACATGAATCTTTTAATGACATAAAACCATAATGAGGTAAAAGATAGAAATATATCAAAGGATAATGAATTTTTGCATTTAGTTAATTTTTCTCAAAAAATCCAAAGTAATATGCACAGTAGCCATGAAAAAAAAAACAAAATATCAATTCTATTATACCCTTAAAGTATGTGCATGTGTGCATACGTGTGCATCCTAGTCCAAAAAAATCACATACCTTGGTCCTGAAAGAAGTATTTATGTCTATTTTATTTTTCTAGAATATCATGCCATTTTGTTTTCTATATCTAGAAAGCCATGATGATAGACAGAGCCACCACAATCATAAGAGATATGAGAAATTGTAGATGCTCTATAAGGTCCTATCACAATGTAAGAAGAATGTAAGAGGAGCTTAGATTAATAAGAGATAAATAGGAAGAACTAAAAAGTCTTACAGAACCTATTAATAACCTATTTCCAAAAGGTAAGAGTCAAAACATCAGAATTATTTAATACCAACTCAATCCCTATCAAACATCTTAGTCAATGGAAAGTATAAAAATATAAGTTCACCCTCTCTAGAGACTATCAGATCACCCTCTCTAGAGACTATTAGATAAAGCTGATGTAAAGACTAAAGAGAAATTAGGAGACTACTGTGAAATGTCTGACTTCACCTTCCCTCCCTAGATGATTCATAAAACTTTAAGCCACCCAAAACTTCAGTCTCTGGCCGAAACAATATGGTTTGGATACCTATTGTGTCATGCCATTACAGTTTCAGCACTTACTGAATTGAATTATTAATAATAGCAATAATTTTTTATTGTAATTCATTATTTAGTTATTAATTAATTAGATTGCTAATAAATCCTACATTTTATATCTGTTGGTAAATTTAATTTCCTATCTTTAGAGTTAATTAAGTTGTATACTTCTTTTGTTTGAAAATGATATACATATAATTTAAGTTTTATTGGGAGACCGTTGACATGAGCAACTAGAAAATGAGTCATCTCATGACAGTATTTCGTAGCTTTTAAAAATTTTGTTACCTTTATGATGACTATTCAAGAATTACTTGACTTTTCTCAATGAAAGAAACACAATGGTGAGGAGCTAGTTGACCCTTACATCTCAAATTACCAGATAACAACTTGGAGCTCAACAACAATGGTGTGGATATAATCGATATATGTGGTAATCTCTATGTTAAACTGCCAGGACTCAAAGAGACAATCACTGAATCATGAAGAGGAAGTAACAAAGCATTAATAAGCTTCCATAAGGCTCTAATAAACTTGGGAATCTCGGTGACTCAGGTAGTGAGGTGTTTCATCAATGAATCATGAACCAATAACAAACATTTATAGCCTAAGAGACATAATTCATTTCATTTAATTTTTTTGTACTAAAATGAATGGACCTGGAAAGATTCAGAGTAGGCATGTGGTAGTCAAGGAACTTGACATTGTAATTCTTTTTTCACTAAAACAGCCTCTTTTTTCCATCCTCCCTAAACTAAAATCCTTCTTCACATAAATAGGCCCAAAGCATTTATTTCACATTCTCTTTGAATCTTGTCCTTGTGTCGATTGTCTATTTTAGAACATAAACTATAGGAAGGATCGAAACAGCTCCACTGCTCAAGAAGATCAAGCAGCTATCGAAGATCAAATCAATCACCAGAAAAAATCCAAGCAAAAGGAAGAAAAGGAGACCATAAGTGTAGGATGACTCTAGTGGTTATAACGGCAACAACTATCGAGAACTATCAACGAAGAATACCAACGAATGCAGCAGATGGCAGTTGATTTGGGGATGGCATGCACTCCAACCTTGGTGCTTCTAGAGCCATGATCCGACGTGATCTATTTGTGAACCTGAAAAATTGGCAAGATTAGTGAACTACAATGTGGCAACAAGGGTGTGGAGAAATCATGAGATGAGGGATGCAAGGTGGTGCAAGGGTTCCCAGTGAATTCGAGTGGCAAAAGCAAAGGAGGGCTGGTGCCTAAGTAGAAGGCTCCCTTAAGACAGAAGGGAACAATTAACGGTTATATCCCCTAAATATGACGATCTACTTATATATATTATTCATCATTGAAGTATTTAATCAAGACCCTACTAATATGTATTATTTACAAACAGATCCATATATTTACATTAAGTCGCTAACACTTAAGATCTCACTAACTAAACCAAGCACCTTATCAATCACTCTCTTAATGTTGATCAATAGAGTTAGTCTCCATCAAGAGAGAATATATCATAGTAGCTCTCTTTATCAATAGTATCCTTAAAATCCTCCCCCTGCATAGTACCTCTCTTCATCAATATTTTTAAAAATATGTTATTTCAATAATGCATTTCATTAAACACAATATATATTTTTAGTTTTCTTGTTTGATTTAATCTCAACTATTTTGATTCCACTGATACTACCAATTTTATACAACCAATACTGAGATTTTTCTATCATCTGATCCTGACAAAGATACAAATGTTGATAACCATGGGATATATCCTTTATGTGAGGAAAAAAGGAAGGCCCGGTACACGAAGCTCCTGTCATGTGGGGTCCTACAGAAGGATCTATTATATAAAATCTTACTCTGTTTTTGCAAGAGATTGTTTCCATGACTCGAACCCATGACCTCCAGATCATAAGACAACAACTTTACCGTTGCGCCATGGAATATATCCTTTGTGTGAGGGTGTGAGATAAAAATTTCATTTTTGGCTTGTTAACATGTACATAAGTACTGATATAGTTCGATACACTTTATTTCTTTTTGCAAACAAACTTGCCCTTTGAAAAAAATGGTTAAACAACAACACAAAAAAAAATGAATTCATCGGAGTCGAAACTAAAAGTGATACATAGAAACAACAAAGTTCCATTTAACATAATGAAAATTACTTCAGGCGATTATGATCTTATATAGAGTTTAGCAGCATGATAAGGATCCATCTAGCCAACCTCAAATAGTTCAGACATAGTTTGATATCGCCATGCAAAATCCAACAGTTCTATTCATATTGAACAATGATGAACTGGGCAATAAAAACACTCTAGCTAGCCATCAATGTAACAGTACATTTCATGGCATTAATATATTAGCGTACACATCAAATAATCCCAACAGCGAAATTCCATAACCTAGCAATATATAGACACCATCACAGCTAAGAATAGATACATCAATGCAAAAATGTGCTCTTTAAATATGGCCATACCTATAGTATATAGAGGCAATAGCTTAAGAGCTTCAGGAAGAATTAGCTGGCCTGAAGATGATACTGTCGCGCAAAACTTACGGTAGGCATGTAGGATGTTGATGCATAGGTTTGTGATTTGCTCACGAACTTGAGAAAGAGAATTCACTGGGATGCTGCTTGCAGCTACAAATTCCAGACATCAAAAATACTTCAATTGTCAGATTTTTTTTCAAACATACTGCAAATTTTCTTAACAAGTTCAATTACTTCCAGTTTTCAAATGGGGCAGACCTGTAATACTTGTCTAAACAAACAAAAACATACTTATTTAAGTTGCAAACAGTAGACCAAAGCATAGCAAGTTACAGAAGAATCAAAAGGAGAAAAATATAAAAACAAATAAAAGCTTTTAAAGTATGTCACCTTGCTTGAGAATACAAGCAAACTGAGTATCCAAGTCAGCTGTGCGGAAAAGATTACTAAGCAAGCCAGTGCAAGGAAGGGAGAGGTTTATAACCCTGATTCTTCTTTGCCCATACACAGTAGTGTAAAGAAGTGCACACTGCATAACGAAGCATAAACAAAAGTCACAATCGACAAGATCATTTACAAGGCGAAAGCACACTTAGGTTCGGAAATAAGAGAAAAGGTCACTATTAAAGTATCTTCCGGAGACAAGACTGCTGCATACCTGAAAGGCACATTCTGAATTCTCCTGGAACTTATCATCATGTTTGAAAGTGACCATTATTGTTTTCTCGCAGTCTATCTGTGACAGATATCTTCATATCAGGTTCATGTGTAGACATGAAAAAATAATTGATATACGTCATTAAAATAGCTCTAAAAGTCTAGAAGGTAAGTGGATATCTTTGTGTTGGATAAAAGCATATAACTATATGCTATGCCATATCAGCTTTGAGTGATCCAGATACACAAGAGATCAGAGTTATTCCAGAATTGAGCTATATCACGATCCAGAACACTGATTGATATCACAACCTAATCCAGATCCACTCTAATCTCATTCACTTTGGAGGGCACATGGGCTCAAAAAAACAAAACAAAACAAAACTGCCAACTTTCCACCAATTATCCTACATGAGGTTTTGCCAGATTAACCAATGGCAGCGAGGTTGACTGACTTAGGTAAGGTAAATGAGGGTGACTGTTGCTATACAGCAGAGGGTAAGGTGGAACCTAGGGTAGGTGGGAGGAAAAGGTTATGGGCATTGGCACAGAAGCACTGTGGCATCCAAGCTGATAATGGGGTTAGCAGGACATGAGGCTAGATGGGATAGTGTGTCACTGAAGCACAACGCATGGTGCTCCATCATGTGAGAAAACATGGGCTGCAAATCGATAGACATCATAACAACAATGGACAAGGTCAAAGCCATGGGAGACGACTTGCACTCAGGTTTTGTACATATTTGATCGGTGGCAGTCATACTTAGTCAGTCCTTGGTTAAATTGCAAAATTTCAATTAGTTCATTAATTAGCAAATGTTATTTGGTGAAAATTTCTAGATTTTTATTTAGAATTATGGATTTCTAGTTCTTATCTCAGTAATTTTATAATTGAAAAAAAAAAGTTTTCCTGTTATCAGATCACTGCATAAGGAAGCTTCCCATGAGGCTTTTTGGAATTGCATAGTTAAATATGTCAGTTATGGTATTTCAGAGCAACTTACCGCAGGAAGATCAATATCAGTGGGAATACGCTTGCAAAAGCTTCCAGCATATTCCTGAACTTGAAGGCCCTAGCAAAATGTAAAATAAAAGAGTAATTCCTAACATGAGAACTTATGATAGCATGCATTTCAATCACCAAAAAGTTTCATGCCAGATAGCTTTACCTGGCTGCATCTAACACGCATCACTGCCTCAAAACCTTGGGGTCTACTTAAGTTCCATCTAAGATCATTGTAGAGTTTCCCAGGATCAGAGAGAGCAGAAAATGGATAATAATAATATACCTGCAACATCAAGTATGAAAATTGAATTTACTAGTCCAGTGCACAGTGTGTTTGTCAATATCTTATTCTCATATATTGATAGCTGGATGATACTATTATAGTATGGAGACATTGATAAACAGAATAAAGTGTCTTTTATCAACTGTGGTGCTCATACCAGTCAAATGGAATTCAGGTTAAAGAATATGGAACAGTTTGTGTCACACGCCCCACATACCAATGAGGTCAGACGATAGCAAGTTTATTGACCACTATTGTCGCCTGGAACCATAGCA
The DNA here is from genome assembly GCA_037177395.1 of Alpinia galanga. Lineage (NCBI taxonomy): Eukaryota > Viridiplantae > Streptophyta > Magnoliopsida > Zingiberales > Zingiberaceae > Alpinia > Alpinia galanga. Next base: position 4,531 of record JBAMHZ010312607.1, on the reverse strand, counting down.
GCCCATTATCCATCAACAATAACCCATATGTTTATAGTGGGGTTTAAATGAAGTTGTTGTGGTTTTAAGCATCCCCCCCTCAGTATGCATGTTCAATCCACCTCTGGCGCTCGCAATTATCTTAACTCTTAGAAGACTGTTATGATTGGCTTATGTGGTCATGATGTAAGACAAAAAGATGAGCCATTCCAAAAGAACACAATGTTAAACGATTCATGCATAAAATTGATGGGCCAAAGAGAAAGACGCTGCTTATGAATGATTACAACGGCATTTTATTTTTCAACTGTCTGAGCATTGGATAAACAAGGTTTTAAAATTCATTCTGAATCAGTTGACACAACTGAAACTTGTCTGCCTGTCAATCAGCACGCAAGAAGTTGTCAACACTAGTATAACTTATTACACCTACCATGCAGCATACAAGAAGCACAGTAGGGTTGATTCGCAGCATTTATTGTAGTTCTCACGAGTGTTCAATTGCAAGTGTGTGTTGCAGTTTCAGTTGAGAGGGAAGCGAGCAAATTGAATTGCGAGCATAACAGGTTGACTTGTGAAAAAAATCATCATTTTTGGGTATTCTTTATCTCCTGCTTGATGGCTCAACCCGTAGCTCGTTCCTCTTTCTTATCAATGCCACTAACACCACATGTCAGCACGACAGCAAAATGCAGGTAATTGCTTTGTGCCAGTTAGGGACACAATCCCGGATAGGAACAAAATGTCAAACCTCGGTATAAATAGTTCATGATTAACTCACAATGAAACTTACTACTCACCTTAAACCCAATCTAGTAAAAATCACACTTGGTATCCGACCCGAATATGATCAGTGATGATATGAGCCAAATGTTAAATCAATCTCTATCATTTTTTATTGTCCCATTGGGACATCTTTATCAAGCCTAAACATAATTAATTTTCTATTAAGCGTATAAAGAACCTTGTTAGATGAACCATTAGGGTATGTTGCTGTTGCAGAATACTCATACATTACCAGTCCCAACCATTATTCTGTCTGCATGAGTAGCAACCAAGACTTTAACAGTATGGTCGGGGATGGGAACTCATCCAGGCTTGACACCTTAAACATTGTTTAATAAATAATAAACTACACGAAAGCTTAAATATCGAACCCTAGAACATTAGGAGTAAAACAATGGGCAGTAACCATATTGTCAGGAATTTGAAGTGATTTCATATTAAAAATATTCTAGGAAAGGAAAAAATGGTGCTTATAGACCCTAATCAAAGAGATTAAACTCAATCCTAAAACAACCAACAAGTACATGACACTCGGAGTTTGTTACATCACCCTATAAAAGTCATTTTAATAGTTTCCAGCTTTTTTACTTGTTCAGTATCTTGTGATACCATGAGATATCGGTCAGCATGAATTGTTGTAACTACAGAATGTTTATACCAAAAAGTATCAGTAAGTTGGTGAGCAGGATGGTAAGTTTCACCCATGCCAACCAAAAGTGGCACAAGATTTCAATCCTTGCTCTTAAAGTCAGACTCCAGCAGAAAGCTCATGCTTGCCCTCTTCTGGAAGTGTCGTGTCAACTCTATGTCAGTATTAATTGGAAGCAGATAAGATTCTTCAGCTATGCTAACTGACACATCATGGTAATTGAATCCTTGATCATAATAACTTGAACAACTTGTCAGAACAATAACCTATCACTAAATCCAGTAATAGGACTGTATGTTGGAGAAAGTAGTGCATTTATGAACATATAGTAACATGTCTTAGTGACAAGATGAGTCACTAATGAAATCTAAGTTGCATGATACAACTAGTGCATTCTTAAAAAGACAACATTGCAGACAGCAATATTAGCATTTCAAAAAAGTATTATACCCTGCATCCAGTTCAAAGGAGTTCAAAAAATCACCTGTCCTCCTGTGGTTCCGGGAACAACAGAAATGGAAGCAATGTCCACAAATGTCTGAGCGGTGATAAATATATCAACACAAACCTAGAGGGTAATGCTTCATTAGTAATAATTCAACCCCAAAGGAGCAATGTAAGATAAAGCAGCTTGCCTGGTACTCAGCAAACTCAATGGCCATTGTTTTCAGTGTCTTGTCTGCAGGTTGGAGCAACTTATGTGCCTCCTGCCATCCAATCAAAGGAAATTAGAATAGACATACTGCAATCTAATAGATAATAAGCATAAGTCATATTAACTTTACAAACTCTTGCCACCTAAACTCATAGGCGGATGACCTTTTTCATTCTCAAAGTGAGTTCACGTTTGTTTCTTTTTTTCTTTGGTCACTAAAGGAGGCAATGGTCTACCCACATGCACTAGTAACATAGGGCCAGTGGTCATGTAAACATCAAAAGCAACGTAGATCAAGGTTTAAAATATCTTTTTGCGTTGGAGTTTTGACATCCAATCTATATGGTATGGTTTTGGTATTATGTCATGTCAACACCTGGCACACTTTAATGCATTCCATGATCAACTCAAATAACCTTTTTATGCTATATTTTTTTCCACTTACCTTGTTTAAAGTCAATTAAGATTCAAGAACAACTAGTTAAAAAATTGATATGAGTAATGATTGCATCTTTCTTCTACCAAAATAAGTATCATGCGTTGAATGATTGCATCTTATAATATCCTGCTGAGACTAATCCATAATGTTACAAGACCCGTTCTAAATAACGCTTCTGAGACATCCAACATTGGGGTTAGTTTCTGCAATGTCCATAGATAATCTATCTTAACCACTACGAGTTGGACTTAAACTCAATTGAAACTGGAGCAGCTATAATTACAAAATAGATACATCTCAATCTCTTCAGCTTTGACATCACTCCTTTTACAGCCGCTAATTATCATTGGTACATCACCACTTCCTTCTCCCCTTTTTGTGTTTCATGTCCTCTTCGTGATCAGTAGATGAAATCAAAGCATGAGTTATCTGAAGAGAACTATTGTTTCCATTTGTATCATCTGTTGCTGCTGCTTCTTATTACTAACCCTCTCACATTTTACTGTTTCATCTCCTCCCGTGCTAGTAGACTGGATTGAAGGATGAGATGTGGGAAGAGAATCTTTACTGGGTTAAGATAGTACCTATTGATATAGACCAGTTTTAGTCGGTGCCATCAAAATTATATTGGCACAGGCGACACATTGACATCAATCAGAATAATATGTTTAGGTAGTGTCAACCAAAACTTGAAATTTATAAATAGAGAATTTATAGCTTGCTTATTTCATTATTAGCAATTTACCAAAACTACATAGAGAATTTATATATAAGGAAAAAAATGAAACCAGGTTCAGACATCAATCAATTATAATTCCCGACGAGTCACAAAAAGTTGATAATCAAAATAAACAAATACCTATAAGCTAACTGAAAAATACAACAAAAGAAAGAACATATATCACATTTTACCTTATCACCAGTAGAAACATTCGTTCTCCCTTCAGCTTCTCTAGAAGAAAGAGACCCAATACCAACTGATGGCAAGACTACAAAATGTAGGTGGAGAACACGATTACTTTGGAAGCATCACATACCGGGAAAAGAAAAGGAAAAACAAGAATTCATAGATAAAGAACATAGAACTGACTATTACAAGCTTTATCGATCCTTGTTCTAATCACACTTACTCATGATATAAAGATGGATTAGCATGTATTAACAGGCATCTAATGATCCCAACAAGTTTGTACCGTACCAGTAGGTTTACACTAGTCCACAACTCAAACCAACATGATGAAAGCCAATTCTAGGCTTATTTGTTTCAGTTTGTAAAAAGAACAGGCACTAAATTACGCTACAAAAGGCAATATGATCCATTACGTTATCTTATATGTTGAATTTAAAGTATCACAAGCCAGACAGTCTGTCACACTTCTGGAGGACTTATACACAAACCATATTTTAGCAGCAAAAGGTTTAGGCCTAAACCTCATTCCTTTCTTTTCATTCTTTCCTAGCTGTTCCCTGTATGAATATGACATCAAACCAGCTCACAACAATGCTAGAGGATGGAAGTATAACCATGTAGAGTACTAAAAGAGCATCTCCAATCATTATCTGGCAGAACACCTGAAAGTGGCAAAGTATATATACTTCTCTGACAATAAAACCAAGTGTTTCTAAAAATTAGGCTGATAGCATTTTTCTTAATAGGACACATTCACCAACAAGCTATCTTGGGAATGACCATTTAATTTAACCTCATTAATTAACACTAAAATATGTATTGTAAGGAAAGTGCTCCATCAATCATCATCATCATCATCATCAACTAATTAGCAATCTCATATCGCCTAGCAAGCACAGTTTCATGCTTCATAAAGCACCAAAAACTCTACAACAACAACAACAACAACCAAGCCTTATCCCACTAGGTGGGGTCAGCTACATGGATCCTTCTACGCAGCTCTATCTCCCACCATATCATCATTTATATTTAAATTCATTTTATCTTGTTTTATTGTTGCTAACCAAGTCTTTTTTGGTCTTCCTCTTCCACGTTTAATGTGTGTATTTGTCA
>JBAMHZ010312391.1:0-12990 GCA_037177395.1 Alpinia galanga | reverse complement strand
AAAAGTTGGTATAAAATGATAACTTCCTTTACTGACCGTTCTCTTCACCAAGAATAAGAGTGAATAAACCCATTAGTCCAAACAAATTAAGGAAGTACCTGTTGGAGAATTGAATTTCGTATTTTGTGATTGAGTAGTGAAAGATAAAGGGTAGCAAAACGGAAACAATAATGCAGCAAGACGAACCAAGAACGGCTGCTGACATAGCTGACATCAACAGTGCTCAGGTCAATCCCATTCTGCAGCATTCCCCTGAATCTATGGGTTAAAGGAAATGGTATTTTTGCTGCAAAAATATTAACATGGTTAAAGTATTGAATAAGAAAAAGCAAGTCATAGTCAAATAACTATAAAAAGTATTGCATCTTTATCCAATACCGTATCACTGTCAAGGAAGATTAAACAAAAATATTGTGTTAACCGATGCAATTCATTTGGAGAAAATCTGAAGATAGTTGATGGATCATTTACTATACCACCATAAGATAGGTAATTCAACTAATTTTGCAAAATAGCACAAGATCATATACATTGTTTAAAACATACACCACATGTATGTTCCTGAGAGTTGTCAAAAGTCAGCCAAAGAAGGATGTAAGATTGAACCAACATTAATTTGCTACAATACTAACTCCCAAAAGACGAGTTTGAAAAAAAAAATGTATTCTACTACAAGACATGAAGAGCAATAAAAAGTAAATATAGCTTTAGACATATTTACAATAATCATATACGAACCTTGAGGATAAACCAACAACTAATTTTACAACAAAAAAAATACTGAGTTCACTGTAAAACTGCAGAGAACTGAAAAGAACAAAAAACAGCTCATGCGTCTCAACTATTAGGTCAGCAACATAAATCTTGATATTGAACACTATAAGTGTATACCTTGTAACAATAATAGAAGTGGGAAACAAAACTGAAACCAAAATAAAACTAAATCAAATTTTTAAAAAATTATTGGTTTTTTAAATTAGGTTTTGGTTCAAACGATAAAATTTTTTGGTTTCCCTAGGGTTTCAGTTTGGATTAAAATAAGCCAAAAACTGAAGTTTACATTCCTGTCTTTGTATTGATATAGTCTTCATACTGGCCTTTGCATTTGACCTGATGTGTTCCTTGATATCCATTCAAATTTATTCTAAGTATATGATTTATTTTTTTTTACCAAAAAAGCATTAATAATTTCATCCTTCTTTTTCTAAAACTCCACCTTTCCATTTGATCAATCAATCTTTTTGAAGAGCATAGAGAAAAAGTGACTAATATTAAGTATCATAATTTGTTATCCACGAGGGCATTTATACTTTGGCATTTTATACATGTTTTAATTTTATACTAATGTTTCCCCATGATCTATCACATCACAAGAAAAAAAAAGAAAAAAAAGAAAGGAACTTTAAGTGCTAAGTCTATATTATATTTTATGAAATATCTCTGATAATATCCAAATCAATTACATGGTTTTTATTACGAACTTATGTTGAATAAAATGTTCTCTGGGTTCCTTCTATACCTTACAGTTTTCACTCTAACAATTCAACGCTTCTAACTATAAAATTTATTGGTCATCTTTAAACATACTCATACACCACAGCTATCCTCTCATCTTATTATCTATTAGCACTCCATTATGCTCCACAAATAAAATTTTCTACAGTCTCAAAGGACACAGCAATCACACAACTTTAGAAGCTTCTCTTCATTTTAATCACCCATTCTTTATATATTAATGTTATCTTTATAAATATTTCCTTCTCGTTGGATAATTGAGACAAGATAACAAAAAGATCTTCCTGAAAATAATTTCACATTATTCGTCTTATATATTCCCGGGATTCTTTTCTTTTACTTATCCTACATCTCATATAGTTTATTCCACTTGGAACCCTTAATATTAAATTTTCTCCACAGTTCGAAGTTGCAAATATCATCTATTTATACACACATTGATTATCACAATATTAATTACGAATAGCATACACCAAGAGAGTGTATCTAGAATATGATTGGTTGAGTGATTTAGAGTTGACGTAAACAGAGAAGAGTTAGAAGTGCCACTTGATATAAACCTAAAGTTACAAGAAAATTATCCCTCATGTTCCTAATAGCTCTGACACTAAAGACTATGATGATGGATATCCTTTTAACTCAGTTAAGAAACCCTATTTAAAATTGTTAAAAAATTTAAAAAATTTTAAGTCGTTATAATTTTTATTGCTTGTTATATTTCTTAGAAAATCGTGAGTGGATTTTTAAAAGTAATTTAGTTTTTAGAAAAAGTTAGAATGTGTTATTGTTAGTCTATAAAATGGAGTTAAGATCCTATATATTAGATCAGTTTGAATTAGTAATTTTCACGTTTGATTCTCTATGTTGGGTGAAGTTTTATTTCTCTTTGTGAGATATTTATCCCCTTCGCTTTATCAATTTCATCTCAATTTTCTAGGTGATTTAAGGATTCAATTTTGGTGTGGTGTCAATTGATATTATAGCCAGTACAATTCTATACTTCTCAAATTGACATTTTCCTTTCCATCCCTCAAAATCCTCTTTCTCCACCACCTTCACTCGTACCATCCAAACTCCACTATACTCCTTTCTCTCTCTTCTTGTTTGTTCTCATGTCCATCAACCACAACACAACCACTAGAAAAGGACAACTCAGTTTACAAAGCTTCCACCAATATAGGATCCCGAAGAAGAGTCTATAATATGCAGCTTTACCTTGCATTGCAAGAGACCGTTTCTACAACTCAACCCCGTGACCACCGGATCACACGACTACAACTTTACCATTGTGTCAAGAGTCCCCTTCATCTATCATAACACAACTCAAGAAAAATAATATTGTTCTTAGAAAACAATTTGTAAAGAAAAATAACACAGTTGAGATAAAAGAGAGAAAATTTTGCATCCTCCTTTCTTAACTCAAGTGACATATCAACTAAGCTACCTCCTCTACTTCCTTCTAGAGCCACCAATGTCTTTACCACATAGCCACTTCACTTGCCTTATTACCTCAAAGCAAAGTCATAATTGTTTACAACCTTCATTACAGCATTGGGAGGGACTCAATGTTGACACCCTACTTAAGCAAAAGCTACGAGGCCCTTTCCTCTAACATGATCCACCCTGATTTCGACTAATGTTTGCTCACGTATCGTTGTTGCATTGCCACTGTAAACAAGCAATCATGCCAACCATGCCAATTGCCACCTAGAGCTTCTAAATCTCCACTAACCATGCCTCTATCACCCATGACCTGACACCTTGTCGATGCCTTGCATCAAGAACGGGTGACCTTACACCCTTGTTGTCTATTGTAATTCCCTGACACCCTCACTTGTGCACAAGCTCTTCTAGGGTGCAGCCATTGTTCACCTGCCACACTAACAACGAACACACCATCACTTGCAACCAAAAATAGTACCCTTTCCCCTCATCAACATTTTGCTTGCTCGGCAACCTATACCATGGAGAAGACGATTGAGAAATCATTTAATCATGATCTAATTTTGGCATTTGCAATTTAGTATATATACTTTGAGATTTTACATTAAACATTTTAAACAAATAAATATGGTACAAAGTTGTCAATAAAAAAAGTGAAAGAAATATTGTCATGATCCATCTTTTAGTTGTATTCCTTCAATCTCCATTGCTTGCCTTTTCTTCATTAGTGACCTTAGCACCCTCTAATCAATGTCTTTTCTACAAAACGATGCCTCTTTTAGATTCAAAAAAATAGATAGTAAATTTGAAAGATCAAACGCCTTCATATGTTGTTCAAGATCGAATATCATGACAACTTCAACATTAACGAAAGCTCTTATCATCTCGATATAAACACATGTTCACCTTCTAAAAATTTCTTTTATTTATTTAGTTGGTAATTTTAAATCAATGTCTATACTCTATATATCATTACACATTATTCATAAAAAAAAATATTATTTCCTATTTAGTTCAGTCATCATCCATATTGATATAGAGAGAATTAATATGCTGAGTGCCGGATAGTGCGCGGGCATGCACGACGCGATCACAGTCATTCATCCGTCACAATTGAGAAATGCACAGTGCTTCTTCTCCCCGTGATTTTGGCGATCGGTGACCAATTTCTTTGGCGTCGACGGTGATAAAACTATAGACCAACCCTTAAACCCTATGGGGATGCGGGCGTCGTCGATCGCCACCGAAATCGGCCGAAATTCGGCCAAATCATGGCTGGAATCCGGCCGCGGTCAGACCGGACTCCAATGTCGGCCCGACGGTTGCCGGATTCCGGCCGAAATCCAGCGGTGGAGCGGCGATGATCGGCAGTGGAGAGATGTTCACTGTGCATTTCTCGCGACGCTTACGGGCACGCATAAATCCCACGCGCAACATAACATCTATGTGTGTGTATACATAACTAGTCTACTTGTACATTAGTTATTTGTCATGTTCTTTGTATCTTTTAATTTATAAATATTATTTTATAATCATTGTAAAGGGCTTGGCGCAACGGTAAAGTTGCTGTCTTGTGACCTAAAAGTCATGGGTTTGAATCCTGAAATAGCCTCTTGCAAAGTAGAGTAAGGCTACATACAATAGATTCTTCTCTGGGACCCTGCATAACGGGAGCTTTGTCCACCGAACTGTCATTTTTTTCCATGATTTGTCAATAATTAGATTCACATTATGAGAGGAATTACCACAATTACCTCCTACCTCTAAAATATACAAAAGATATAGATTTTAAACGCAAGACATATCAACCAAATAATACTCATGAATAATGAGCTTAATTTCCTGAGAAGTAGAACAAATCATCCAAAAAAAATATTTTCTGCACTTACAATTTCATGAAAATCATGCAGACTCATATACAGTTAAATTATCTTCCATATAGAGAAGAACTAAATTATTTTTCCTAAAAGTAATAATTGTTATACATTTATGCGTATTAGGACAAATGCTCCTATTTTTTATGGCAAAATGGAAGCTAATATATTTTTTAATTGGTTATATGATATTGAAAATTATTTTGATCGGCAGATAACCTTCATTCAACAAGCATTATTTGTGAAATTCACACTTAATGGACCCACTAAAAATTATTAATGATGTGCTCATACCATTGGAGAGAAAAACAAATAATAACCCCATCACACATTGGCATAAAATAAAAACACAACTAATGAAAAGATATGCAGAACAAACTTTAAGAGATGACTACCTAACAAGTACGTAATTACAAATTAATCTTCCTTAAGTAAATTAAACTTGAAGATAGCATCTGAAGATCTTAATTCAGTTATAATCTATGAACTTTTAGCTAAAATTTTAGCAAAAAGTTATGACTCAACCTTAGTAAAAGAGTTCTATGAAAATATGAACTTTCAGCCAAAATGAAAAGTCATTGACTCGACTTTAGTAAAAGAGCTCTATGAATCAGTTCTCCAATTGCTTCCATAGTCACTTATGACTAATATCTGCCAACCAGTCTTGTTAGCTCCTTAATTTGATTCAATCTACCAAAATCAGAGGTCCACTTTACAAACAAGGGTTATATCTATTGATACAATGTATAAAATTATTCTGAGTAATAACTATAAAGAGTCTAATGGTATGGTAAATTTTTATATTACATTCATGATTTTGGATTTTGTCATAACATCCAGTGGAAATACATTCATATCCTTCATATCTACTTTTATTTTGCCATGTTATGAGGACAATTGATATATTATTTATTCTCTATAACAATCTAACATATATTGTTTATTTCGCAAGTGTTCTCAATTTCTCAACTAGAATCAAATCAACACTTGTCCTTTCCAATAAAGCTCAGCTCATTCTTAGCCAAAAACTCATAGGCACTTGCCAATTTTGATCCAACTTGATCAATCCCTATCCAAGCATTGTCTAGATATTACCATACTATTTTTCTACTTAAATTTCGATCTACCATCAAATACGAAGGAAACAAATCAATTTGATTATTATTCTTTCCACTTTTGGAAAGGAATCAGATACTCATTTCTTTTCTACAATAAGTATCAACAATCATAAGATATATGGTAAGATGAAAAATCCAAAGTTGTATTACCTTTTTGATTGACTTATATTCCCTAAAGACTCATTATCCATTTAAATCTCTTCCAATTATAAGTTTTTCAATCATATGTTGTACCATGAAAACTTTCATACATGTTACCCTTTAAATTTCATCTTTCAATCCTCTACTTGAAGGGTGTATGTGTTTATAACATTTAGTATTTTATTTCCTAAAATCCACATTGGAGTGACAATTTTATCTCCAATGCAATAATTTAGGGATATAATAAAAACAATGCAACTTTGGATTTTTTTTTTTTTGGTCTTTTAGGTTGGTTTATCAAATAGTTGATTTTGTATATTACGTGTCATGCAGTACATCACTTATAATTATTATATAATATGAATTATGTTGCCCTTCACTCTTCTTTTGCATGATCAAGATGTTACAAATTCCTAGCAGCTAAACTTTTATTCCTTTAAAACCAATGTGCATTCCCCCTTGTATAACCTTTGAGTATGAGAAAAGCATTCCCTCCTAAAAGAGTAGTTCTTTATCTTCTAACATCACTTCCAAAGACAAAAGATTAGTGCCAAATCCTGGTAGAAAGTTCAGTATGAGATACCTGATTTTATTATCCATAAATGAGAAAATTAATTAATACAAAGATAGCAACTTTGCCTACAAAGACTTCAACTTCAACTGCAGAGAATCATTTTTCTTGGACAAGTTAAATATGCTACTCTGCATTCAAATCAACTGTATATGTCAGATAAAATGCATTAAGTTTTGATATAAAGTAGCATAATAGATACTTTATTTTCCTTTTTTTTTTATCATTCATCTCAAAAGTAAAATAAATTGATCTAATAGCATGATCCCATAATATAATGGATTGTAAAAGAAAGTTTAGTAGTATACACTAGTGCAAGAAAACTATCAATTCAATCTATTGTTACATAAAGTGAACATGAAATGGGCAACACACAGTGGAAGGCATATTTACCTGCCACAAAACCAGAGAAGAAAAAATTCACCCATGTAAAGGTAAGTGTCTGAAAGAAATAACAATATTTTCCATTAAAAAATTAAATGGAGTTAAAACCTTTGAAAAGAGAACTGATAATTTTTAACCTGTGGAACAATCATCGAAATGTTCTTCTTCATCATATCCATAGCCATGTTTGGGTCTGAAAACATCTGTGCTTGTGGATTCTGAGCTTGCCCTTTTGGAACATGCAGTAAACCATTCTCCTGCAGCACCAAATAGTATCACCATCCGAGATAATTCAGGATTGGTTAATAGAGTTTCTATTATAATTTTCTGCTGCGCGCGACTTTTAGGTCTATCAAATAGACAATGTTTCTGCAACATGTATTACGATAAGTGGGGATGCACAAAGCTACTGAAGAAAACCTTTTGAGTAGATATGAGATAAAAGAGAACGTATTCCAACTTCAGCTATTTTGCAACAATCAATAATTTTGCCATAAACCATTATGTTTCTACCATGATTTTATGAGAAATAGCTTATTTGAAATCTAGTATGCATATGAAACAAACACACAACATATTGTCACTAAAGTTTGACTCTTTCTTCCTTTGCTCACAAAAATTAAGATTTAGGGAAAGCAAAGAGATAAAAGTATCAAAGACACAAAAAATTTTCTCCATTTCTCAACCAAACGAGATGTATACCTCATTTGTAAAATAAACCCTTCGGGACCAGAAAGACTTGGTGGGAATAAATCCGGCTGCGGCCCTCAAATTCCTCGCCCTAAGAACCACTTGCCTAAAACGATTTAAAAAAAAAAAAAACCTAAATCAGCTAGCAGAAAAAAGAAGGGAGGGCAGCATTAATTACACTAGGAAGGGTGAGAAAAGGAATGGGTAGAAAATAGAGAAAGAGAGACGAACCCTTCCTTAACAACTTTACGATCTGGGGTCTGGTAGGATCGCATAAGCTTGGAGACAAAGTAGCGGAGGAAGCCGATCAACACCATCACCACGGAGAGAGGGATCAAGACCCAATCCCTTATGGCCCTGTCAAGGACGAGATCTTCCGCCATCGTGATAAATGTCCTTGCAAAACTAGAGCAATTGCCTTTTCAGTTATACCAACAAGGATCAATCTAAGAAAACTCGAGATTACATATAGATCTGGAAAGGGGGGGTGTGGAGAGAGGGAGAGAGAGAGGAGGAGGAGGAGGAAGGGAACCTGTTGCTGATAAAGAACTCTGCTCCGGCGATGGCCTTCAATTGTTTCTCACTACGACTTGCGGAGGAAGGAAGAGCTCGAAGTGTCGGCCACGAAAAAGCGGTGGATTGCCGGAGCGCGCCGCAGGAGTGGTCGTTTGACTCCGGAGGAGGAAGAGAGAGAGTTGCCCCGTTCTGACGGCAGCTTCGGACGACGATCAAAGGAACGGACGGATCAATCACGATGAAGAGAGTAATTACGCTCAAAAACTGTGGAAACTTTTCTTCATTTACTTTTTGAAAAAATAGAAAAATTATTATTATTTATTTATTTAACAGATGGATGAATTTAAATAAAAAAATTCTTTTAATTATATTTTTTTTATGCATACGATCTTTCTTTCCTTTTAAATTATTTTCAATTGATAAAAATTTATTCATATGATTCATCACCGATTAACAACCACAGTCATTAACTATTATCATCATCGATCGACAATCATATATCATTATCGATCGTCTCTTGTTGTCACTCACTGATCGATCGCTGTCACTTATCATCCGTCGCCTATTGCTATCATCTATTAATCGTCACTACTTGTCGATCATTGCACCCTATCGATTATCGCTGTCATCGATCAATGATCACAGTCACCATCATTCGCTATCACCTCACTGAGTGATCAAAAATGACGATCATCGACCCTAAGGGAATAATTTTTTCTTCATTTCTTTATTTTTTTAAAAAAGATTCCTTTTTTAAAAAAAAAATTCCTTTTTAAAATTTTTTTTTCTTTTTTTTTTTTTTTGAATTTTTTTTCCTTATAAAATTCTTTTATTCCACAAATAGAGAGTAAATCTTTATTTTCCAACAAGGAGCAAAGTACAGATTAAATCGAATTAATTGATGGAATGCATCCAATATTCGATTTCGAATTTTAAATTTGAAAATTCGATTTAATTTGATAAAATCGAATTCAAAATAAGTGATTATTATCTTTTAGTAGTATAATTTCTAATCGACTGAACATGATCCCAAAAGACAACTTTAAAATTATAAAATTAGGAGTCCAATTAAATTTTATCAGTGTACCAATCATATCCCGTAAACTAATATATTTTAATAATCAATTAAATAGTCTCTAGGGCTAATATAGATAACCAGTACAACCGTATTAAAGCTTTAAAAGGTAAGACATCAATTTTTGGATTTTACCATTAGACTATCGATGACTCTGTATTTCTGTACTGGCTATTTGACATCCTAATTTATCCCCCTCTATACATAGAAGTAGTGATGGGAAGTCACTAATATGACGATTCCATATTTTTTTAAGTAATCAATTAAATCTTCAATAATGATTAAAACATTACAATCGATTTATTTTATTTTATTTTTGACTGAATGAATTAATTTTTTTTATCCGTTTAATTTGATCAATTTTTATTGAAAATTTTGATCTCTATTATTTTCAATTTAATCATTGGATTAGTAATCTCTATTATTTTCCTCTCATGTGTTTTAATAGTGAGGTTTAGAGTGAATTTTAATTGATTTAGTGTATTAATAACTGTTTAAAATTTATTAATACTTAAATAAAAAAGGATTTATAACGTAATAAACGTCTTTCATAATCGATCAAAAATTCTTTTGCACGTGTTAGATCAAAAATTTAATAAAACATTTTATATGTATTAAAAATTAATTCTAAAACTTCGTATCACAAACACGTATAATTATTATGTCAATCCTTAAAGACATTGTGTATGATTTTTAGGAGAGTGAAAAGTGCAATTTTGAAGTAAATTAATGTCTATCTTTGTCAATAACTTTTACTCAATCTATGGCTAAAAGACTCTAATTTTTTTTTATATAATTATTAATAAATTTTTTATTAATACATCAAAAGACTCATTTGACATAAATTTGAGATTTTCAAGCACCGATTTTATTTTCTAAAAAAGTCTCTCTTATCTTGTCATATAGATATGATTTGGTATAGGAATAGATGTCAATACGAAGGTGATATGCCTCATGTTGACAGAATGCTTCACAAAGTGCAAATACATATCTATCGTTTTGTAGACATCTAAACATGCACAGCACCTTTTGATCCTATAATATTTACCGTTCAACCAATGTTAAACTACTAAGCTGCTGCGAGCATTTTCAAATTTATCATGATAGACATTCTGTGAACTAAACCGATCACTTACAAAATTAATCGATTCTAAGAACTACTTGATACTAATAAAAAAAAAAAAAAAACTGTTACATATATCTTGTATTTCACAGCTTTGAATAAATACCATTTACTTTCAAATATAATTAACTAATCATATACTTTCATAAATAACTACACTCATAGCGTTGCCAATAATTTAATTAATCACGTACTTTCGAAAATAACAAGCGTCCATATGTTTAATCATCCCTTAGGCTACATCATTTTCAATGCCATATCCAAATTTGTATATAATAAGTTAACAATTCCTTGAACAAAATTTCGATCGGTTATACAGTATGGGTAATTGGTAGAGAGATTGCAACAAAAGTCATAATAATTTTCCAACCGATGGATTCATTATGGTGTGAGACACTTCCAAAGTGATCAATCATATAGCATTATAATGTCTATGGTCATAGTGATTGCCTTGTAAGGCATCAAGTTTATTGCAAATGGCCATGATTAAGCTCATTCAGATTTTATTTGCAATAATTGTACATCATGACTATAAGATGTCACTAGTAGAGGATGCTTACGTGACAAACTAATAGTTTTGCAAATCTATAAAAAGCAAATAAGATTCTCAATAATCTATATATCGACTAAAGCATGCTTCAAAGAAACTTTATGTACAAGAAACAAAGTGGGAGCATACTCACCTTCTTGATAAAAATTCTCCATTAAGGATCGTAATAAGAGAGACATCCTCCTATATACTAGCTATACTAGCATAAAGATGTAAAGATATAGATTTACTAGGTTGTTCGGACAATCTGAGAGTTCATAAATTGACAAGGTACTCAAGAGGTTTAAAACCATGTTGCATGGCATAGCCCTCTATCAAAGCATGTGTCCCAAAATACAATTGAAAGAGAGAGCATGAGTAAGGATCTTTAACAATATGGTTGATCGTATATGTCATAATTGTGCTTTCAACACATCTTCGATGAGGAAGGTCACTATATCGCAGCTAAAAATATTCTTAACTACTTGATATGCATGTGTCTAAAAGACACATCAATGTTGTATAGTATTTATATAATAGAAATGAAAGCATATATGAGTTCCTAAAAGCTTTAGGCATAGAATTTATGGATTTGATAAGTGCACTGGTAGATAGCCTCTTTTTTTTTTTCTTACATAAGCTATCGATAGACTGCTGATACTACAAAAATGGTAGTTGATCAAATTCCTAAGAGGACAAATATAATCTCTGGTAATTATAGGATCATTAAGGTGATTTTACACCACCAAAATATTTTTGCAAAATTATGTTGATATTCTAACAAACTATAATGGTAGAAATGAAAAGTATACATAGACTAACTCACGTGGGAGAAATGAATATATATATATATATATACACACACACACGCTTTTGATATCCTGCGTAATTCGTTCATGTGCACCCATAAGCGACGTACAATAACGAGAAATACACGGTAACTTTTCGCGTGAACTGAACTCCTACACCGTCGTCATTCGACCGAATTTCGACTGTGATCCGACCAGACCGTGATTGGATTTCTATTGAAATTCGACTGAAATCCGACATGATTGCAGCCGCCAGTGTCACGGCCATTGACAGCCAAAATTCGACTAGATTCTGACCGCAATCCAATCGGACTCCGACTCGACCGGACCACAACTCGACCGGACTGCGATCGAATTCTGACTAGACCACAGCCAGATTCCGATCGAAATTCAATCGAAATTCAGCGCAATTGCAGCACTAGCACTGTGATGGCTGGTGGCTGCAATTCGATCAGATTTTGATAGAATTTCGATCGAAATCTGACCGCGGTCCGACCAGATGGGCGACTACGGTGTCCTCAACCGGTTCAAGGGCTGTGCTATAGTGTTGATTGCCCTGACAGTGTCACAACGAAAATACTATGTATTCTCATTTATTGTGCAATCCCGCAGATAGGACGACGGAGAAGCAGTCACGCCACTGATGGATTACACAGAGTATCAACTATATATATATATATATATATATATATATACACACAACTCATCCGTGAGCACCCTTGAATACCTTTGTTATCCACCGTTCGATCGCTTGTGCATTATAGTTCAATCTTTGAACCTAAGAAAATCAGACGATGGATAACGAAAGTGCTCACAAATGAGGGGGATATCCTGCATGATGCACGCCTGCTCGACTGTGCACAAGCACTGCTGTCCACGACTGTCGGCGGCCGTTCGACGGTCGATTTCTTCGGCAACGACACTATAGGCCAACCCCTGAATCCTAAGGGATGTCGGCGCTGTCCGATCACGGCCGGAATCGGCCAAATCGCTGCCAACAGTGCCGTAGCCACTGGCGGCCACGATTGGTCGGAGTCCGACCCAACAACGTACTATCAGCCGCGATTCGTCCAGATTCCGACCGAATTGCAGCTGGAATCCGGCCAGATCACTGCCGAAATCTGGCCACAATTCAGCCGTAATCCAATGGTCGGAGATGAATTCAATAATCGGGCGTGTAAGTTTATTGTGTGTCCCTCACT
>JBAMHZ010312283.1:0-12992 GCA_037177395.1 Alpinia galanga | reverse complement strand
ATTAAAATAATTTTAATTAAATTTGAATATTTTAGATAAATCTGTTTAAAATAGTTTAATATAACAATACTTATATATAATAATTTTAATTGAATTTGAATAATTTTATTTTATGATGGAGCAATTATAATTATAATTATTAAAATAATATTAAAATAAAAGTATTTTTTTTAAATGAAAAATAAGAAGAGATGTAATTTTATTAGTTTTCAAAATAAAATAACTCTTAACCTTTTTTTTAAATTTATTTTTTTTAATTGACATGAAATATTTAAGCTTTCAGTCACTAATCTTATGCATAAAAATATCTAAATTATTGAAAAAAATAAAAGATAAGCGTTTAAAGTCCCTATGATAAACTCGGTTAGTAAGTGCAAAAAAGTAACTCTGAAGTAGACAGAGATTAATTTTCAGAAAGATTATGATTCTGAACCATTAATCAACTCCTTTATTTATACTTGTCATATATGAGTTTTTAATTTATCCTCCTCTTTAGTAGAAAATATAGCATTTTCTCATTTATGCCAAAGCGTTTAATTTAAAAATATTTATTTTATTTTATTTTAATAATTAATAGAGATCTGCTTAAAAACACAAAAAACCACGACTTGCCCAATTGGCCACACGACACAGGCAGCGTCTGGCTACCTCGCTCGTCGCCCTCGTCCTCGTCCTCGTCCTCCTCCATGGCGAGCAGTTCCTTCCTCTATGGCTGCTCACTTTTTCTTCGTCCATCGCTACTTGCAAGTTGTTTTCTTTATTCTTTGGTCATATGATTCTATTTTGCCATGGCTTTCGCCCCTGCAGGATTATTTTAAAACCGTCGTGCCTTCTCAGCTAATCAACGAGCGCGGTTCCAATCTCGTCGTTATCAATCCAGGTGAAAAACCCTAATTGATGTTCATGTAGTTTATTTCTTGGAATGGTTACATCTTCCGATCAAATTTAGGGATAAATAGTCTTTAATAGCTGCTTTTTGCGTTATAATTCCGTAAAAGGCTTGAAAACCCAGGTTGTAATCCCACACTAAACTAACGACATGTCCTTCAATTCGAGAGAATTTTACCTTTTCAAGATACTACAAGACTATGTAATGTCTCGGGAAGTGGTTGTTTTATAGACTGATGCGACTGATTATTGTGGATTTAGGTTTCGTTGGTTTTTTTTTTTCCGATTGACTTATACCTGTGTGTTGTCCTATTTATGGAAGGATCTGCAAATGTTAGAATAGGCTTTGCTAACCATCAAGTACCATTCAACATTCCCAACTGCATAGCACGGCATGTGAAGAAGAGATCTAATGATGGACTGAACGGAACTGTGCTGGATCAGGTAACAAGGTCTTAGTTGGTTGAAGGTGCACTGTGGTTAACTGTATCTCTTCCATATTCTTGTCTTTTGTGTTTGGTTCCAGATGCTTAACAAGCAAGCTACTCCAGTCCAAGAACTGGATCGAGAGAAAGCTTATGACACTGTAACAACTCCTGATCACCTCCTTCCTGGTTTTCTCCCTTTCGAGAATGTTTGTCTAACTTTTAATCGAGGTTATCTGTCGCTGCAGATTGCATCACGGCTTAAGATTCCGTACCTAGATGAAGTGGCAAGTAACTCTGTTCCTCGCAAGGTATTTTATGCTTAATTGGCAATTTAGAATTGTGGTCATGATTTATTTTTGAGACTTAAGTAAATCAGATGTTCAAAGCAAACAAATGAAGATCAATAATCTCTTTCTATCTGAAACCAGAGTACAATAGATAACATCCATTGCTAACTTCATCACCTAGTTGTGTGGACAAATTTACAACTTCTTGTTCTCTTGAATTACATGATGTGGAGGAATACTGATCGGCGAAAAGGCTCCATAAGCTTGTAAAGCTTCACGTTGATTTATATAACAAGTCATGGTTCACATTTCGGTGATATTTCAAAGCAAGTAGGTTAGTGTCATGCAATTGAGTCATTGCATAGTATTCGACAGGAAGCTAGAGCATACTTAATAAATTACGGTTCTTATTAAAAGAGTTTGAGATTATTTATTGTTATTCTAATATAGAATAAATATTTATTTAATTCTTAATCAACAATCATTCTAATTTAGCAGAACTTGTTACTTGTTAGTGCCAAATTGCTAAGTTCTGTAGGGGGATGGTCTTTGTATGTGGACTGAGCTCTATGCAGAGGGGTAGTCCTTCTGTGGAGGGCGAAAACCTCTTACACTGCAGATGAATATGAAATAATACACAGTGCTTCAAGTGTATGCTCATTCAATTCCTTACATGTCTTCCTTAAGGCGAGAGCTGGTTCTGAATCAGAATGTTATTTATCCTCAGATTTTTATGTGTATGGGCCTGTGAAAGAAGAATTTTAATTAAAAAAAAAGATATTGAGACATAAAGACATTTCAAAACCTGCACCTACTATTATTGTTTAAATATGTGTGTATTCATTTTTTTCGCAGATGGGAACAGTTGAAGGATATGCTTCCCATCAGAACAGAAATGATACTTCTTTTACCTGGACAACTGTAGTGGAGAAAAAACCAAAATCATCTCTTGAAGTAGACACTTCCCAAGCCATACTTTCTGGTCATATTTGTTTCATTATATGTTTTTTAATTTTCTCAATTTTGTGTGAAAGATCAAATACTACTAATTTTGTAATATTTTGCCCAAAATAGAACATTTTCTTAGTATATCAATTTCATTGTTTCTTCATTATTCAGTAGTTGCTTATGCTTCCATTGAGATCTAGTATGCAGCCTAATTGTTTTATTTTTGTATATCAATAAATTATATTACAGCAGTATAAGTAACATCAGCTTACATGCCATGTTTTCTGTTATCATGCTAGATCATAACATTTGACAATTTATCTATCCTTACATCCTCACAAATTTCTTGTTTCTGGCAATATATTGGTATGCTAGCATCGCAAAGTTGATCAGATTAAACTGGTGCCTTTCTAATTTCACTAAGAGCAAACCTCGCTTTATTTGTCTTGCCCTAGTAAGGATGAACCATGATGTCTTTATATCAAATTACTAGGGCTTTGATTATGAAGTGAAGAAACAAATCATAATAATTTTTATTTGCATGGTTGCTTCTGCTCAAGGGTTAATGAAGTTTGAAACTGATTTGAAAAAAAAAAGACTAATTCTTGGACTATTAGCATTTGGTAAGGTAGTCAGTATTTTTTTTTCACATGGAAATAAATCTTAGACATAGGAAGTGGAAACTATTGCTAGGACTAACAAGAAATTTTCGATCTAAATTTCATAGAACACGTTTTTCATTTAGAAATTCTGAATAACATAGATCTGCTCCTCTTATTGTGTTAATTAGTTTTAACCTGGGGTTACTAGTAAACTAAGCAAACAGATCTATGTGCAGCAATGAATGTTTTTATTCATTCATTCAGCATCTTTTATTGTTATGCTTGAAGAACTTTGGAATATCAACTATAAACAAGTTTAACATTTCCCATTTGTTGTTCACTTTTTATTTTTCATTGTGAGATTTAGGATCCTGTTTGTAGTGGAGCAACTATATCTTTGCTATCACTGCTTACCTTTTTTTGACGGTTTACTGGTGCATTGGTTGCTTATTATGGTATTTTATTATCTTATGAAAATTGCAAATAGAGGAACTTTTGGATAGCTTTTGTTTTTTTATTAATCATGTAAACTTTTTACTGTGGTATGAGTTGTATGATAAACTGATTAAGTCAATATTCATATTTTTTTACTGGTGATGCCACTAATCTTGTCCAGCACTTTTTTGTTGTCATTTTTTTTAGTTCATGCAAGTTTGCAATTCCATATTCTTTTTATTTGATTTATACTTTATGTTTTGTTTAGAAAGAGAAATGGAAAAGGGTGCTGAGTCTAAACCAAAGGATTCTGATTCTGTTTTGGATGGGGAAGAGTTCATCTTCAAGGAGTTTATCTGTGGAGAAGAAGCTTTAAAAATATCTCCTGTCGAGCCATATTGTTTGAGTCATCCTATAAGGCGCGGGCATCTGAATATTTCACATTGTTATCCTCTACAACAGGTAACCTTAGTCCTATTACATTTGACAACTGTCTGGGTAACTATGACTATTATGCATTCTATGTTGTACATTTATACAGAAATATAACTTAAAATGGTTGCAATAATTGTTGAACTGGACATATGCTTTATCTATACTATTTGAACATTGTGTCCAACATCCCATGACCTTTTCAATCTATAAAGATGCAGAACTATGTTGTTACAAAGTGAAGCTGGTGGAAAACATGGTATTAAGAAACCTAGAAGCATCTTCCAATTAAAGACCAGGGGCCATTATCTTCCTTAGCCTTAATAAAATTAAAAAATAGAAAGATAAACCAATTGGGAAAACCTCTTCCCATTAAGCCATGGAAAGATTATTACAATTGTTTCCTTCAATTGTAATGTTTATTTCTCAAGTTCTTGGTGTTATTCTTGTCAAAGTGTGTTCTATATGGTTCATAATGTTAATTTTGATAAATGCCCAATTTTTTTTCTGTAGGTCGTGCAAGATTTACATGATATATGGGATTGGGTATTAACTGAAAAACTCCATCTTCCTCCTCAAGATAGAAACTTATACGCTGCCATTCTTGTTTTGCCAGAAACATTTGACAACCGTGGTGCGCTTTCTGATTGCATGTTTCCTTTACTATTAGATAATCTTGACGAAATGTTTAACGGTATTCCAAAAAGATCAAGCTTCTGCAGTGTGGGTCGTAATTATTTGGAGTGGAATGCATGGATCTTATCCCACCATTGAGCTCTATGTAAGGCTGGACTGTTTGTACTATTCAATATTTTATAGATAAAAGGGCAGCCCGATGCACGAAGCTCCCTCCATGCGGGGTCCTGGGGAATGATCCATTGTACGCAGCCTTACATTGCTTTTTTTGCAAGAGGCTGTTTTCAGAATTTGAACTCGTGACCTCTAGGTCACAAAGCAACAACTTTACCATTGTGTTAAGACTCCCCTTCTTTCAATATTTTATAGATAGAATGTAAAAATGGGTAGTCAAGATGTGTGCACAAACATACTTTTTGTTTATATTTTTCTTGCTTTAGAATGCCTAATTCCTTTGCAATTGGTGATTAGGGAAAAAAAGTTCCAATTAAAAACAACTAGGGTTCCGAATTCTTCATTTCCTATTAAACTTGGTGGGTAGGAAGAACATTACATGAATCACTATATTTTCTACATAAGATATGCTAAATCTTGATTTTTTTGTTTGACATTTATCACACTAATCTTTTTATTATCATATAGCAATTTCCTTGGAAATTGCTATCTTACAATTGAATCTTTCTCTATTATTTTTTTGCTTGATAAATTACTTTTTGTTTTAGCTATATAACAATTAAATCTCTTTTTTGAGTTGGGTTTTTGTCTTAGGCTAAAATTAGACATGCTCATGCTATATCAAATGTGCATTACTAGACATGCTTGTGCCATATGAAATGTGCCAACATGTAGTGTTGGAGACACCAAGGATGAGAAGGAACATGGGAAGAAGAGGAAAGGGGTCTCGTGGCAATTTATGTCATGTTAATAGTTATATAAATGGATCTTGTCATTCGGGTCAACCAGAAGCTATATAAAATAATGTAGACTAATTATATAAAAAAGGTAGCTTAGCGCATGAAGCTTCTTTCAATGTGGAGTCTCGGAGAAGGATATTATTCACTGTCTTACCTTGCATTGTAAAAAGCTATTTCTACGACTCGAAGCCATGACTGTCAGAGCACATGATAGCAATTTTATCATTATATCAAGGTTCCCCTTCAGGCCAACTATATGCATATTAAAAAAAAAATAATTCTACGAGTCGTAAAAGGACAATCCAGTGCACGAAGTTCCCATCAATGCGAGGTCTCTAGAAGAGTCGGATCATATTAGATCTATTGTACGTAGCTTTACTCTGCATTGCAAAATGTTGTTTTCGTAACTCAAATCCATGGCCACTAGGTTACGCAGTAATAATTTTACCGTTACACTGAGGCTCCCCTTCAATTCTATAAGGTGTAAGATTAACTAAATAAATTATCTTTCTAAATGAGTTAATTTGAGCGATGTCATCTTCATGATTTGTCTCTCTTAATCATGTGGCTTGTGTCAGGTTGTGTCTAATATTCTTGGCTCGAAGTAGAGAAGCCTTTGTCACTCTTGCATTTGCCAATGAGGAACAAGAGTAATCGCTTCAAGTCCTTGGCCTTGATTGATCTTTGGTCCCTGACGAGAAATGAGACATTGTTTGAAGCCTTAGAGCCTTTGTTACTCTCACTTTCATCAATGAGGTACAATCCGGACTCAAGAATTGTTGCAGAGCGAATCAGGGATGAAGTCAAACCTTTGGAGGGAGGAAAGAACTAGATGTCATTGTTGTTGCCTAGAAACTCATCGTTGTTGTAGAGTAACTCATTGTTGTTGCTGCCTTTGTCATTCATGAAGGAAAAAATCATGGAGTTGGGAGTCACTGTGGAGCGGATGAGGAAATATCAGTGTTTTGGAGGTTATCATGTGCTGATCGACAAATAGACCAGTAAACTTCGCATGTGGATCGGCACAAGGCGATATTTAAAACCGTGATTACAATCCACTTGATGTGTTGGAATGGTTCATTTTTTCATGCAGCCCGTCTGTAGTTGTTTATAACTGGCTTACGGCTAAATTAACATGTTGGCTCCATAGATATGATCATTTCTGTATATGGCTCGTTGCTTTTTGGTCCTTTCCTCTAGATTTACTTAGTCTATCTGAGTTTAGAGATGTTTTCTTAGTTTACAACAACTAGTTGATGGTTGAACTGTGTTAAAGGCTGATTAAAAATTGCATGCCTTTATTTGGGCTGTCCAATACTCATCTAGGTGTGCATTGGAATTGACCATGTTATCCGGAAAACTGTTGCATGGTATAAATTTCTTTAAAGCTTCACTTGTCTTGTAACATATACATGAATTTTTTCTTTAAACTTTAAAGATTTGGTATTTTCAAATTTCAATGATAATTGTTTTGTACTGTCTCATGTCATCTGCAGCATATTCATGTCAATGCCTTCTATTTAAAGTTTGACATCTTCGTCAAGGCTGAAACATCATTTTGTAGCCTAAAATTAAATTGAAGTCTTATAAAAACACCTACATGCATCAACCTAATCTGATGATGTTCTCCATCTACAGCCCTTTTCTTTTGTATGCCCTTGAAATCGATGATTTGCCTATCCAATGCATTTTGGTCATATAACCAGAAATGGTTAATTCCCAAGTTAGTAATAGAATCATCTAGGTCAAACTAAAACAAGGTATCACAAGGTAGACGTTAATTGCTATGCATTTATACACAGTGTTCTTAAGTGAGTCAATTAGCAAAAAATTTTCTGCACTTTGTATGAATACTAGTGACTGAAGCAAATTTAAATGTTTCATAAAGAATTTTCACGTTTGAAAAAAAAAAATTATATTTTACATTTTAGTCGTTGCTCCCTGTCCTCACTCAAACTCTGATATACTGCTCATTCTTTCTGCAGAAATCAAAGAGATGATGTCTATTGTTTTGGGTGAACTGAATTTTAGCATGGCGGTTGTACATCAGGTGAGTCAATGGCATACTTGTCAGCTACTGCTGTATAAATTACTTGTGCATGGGCTACTAATGAGAGCTATTGTGCTCTTCTTTAGTGGAATAGAAATATCAGCAACTAAAATATTGTGATCATATAAGTGAAATAGGATTCATTCTTTTTTGGTGAAGGATGTGATTTCATATGAGTGAAATAGGATTCATTCTTTTTTGGTAAAGGATGTGATTTCTATGTGTTTCCCAATTACACCGTTAATTTTATTTGAAGTTTTGCTTTGTGTTTGTTGATTCATTATTGTTTTGCTAAAATCTTATTGTTGCTGAATCTTTCCTAGATTATCTGTTATACTAGAGTCTTGTTGCTCTTGTCAGTACTTTTTCTGGGATCTTCTTCTGGATGTAAATGTTTTTTGGTTGATGTTGTAGCTCATCTATAGAAGATTTGGACTTCCCTCTGTTATCTCTTTAAAATTCTTGTACTGTTCCAATTATTACTTCACATCCCTCTGTGTTCGACGACATGCTAGTCAATACCTTTTGAGGATGGAATAAACTAGAATTCTATCATAATGTCATCTTAGAGTATCTGTTTAGCAATTGCAAATATGAATTGATGACATTACTCTTTGGATGTGAAGGCCCCACTGGTCAGTAACAGGACTGAGAATTACATAACAATTCTTTTGAGAAAATTATTGATCAATGACATTCCATATTATATAATTTGGATGAAATTATGGTTCTAAACTAACTTTTGATGGGCTAATCTTATTTAAAGATTGATAATAATAGTTGCTGAACTGCACTGTGTTCTAAATAAATGGTACATGCCTTAATGTGCAAATGCATTTTGGGGTAATTTCTCAAAAATAACAACATTGCAAAATGCTTTGTAGCTCTAAGAGCATCCACAGTGGGGGATATTTCTCTAAATATCCCCAAACTCCAAATATCCTCCATTACAAATATTAGATTTGAGGTGATTAGAAATCACCGGGCAAAATGATTTCTATTTACAAAAAAAATGAAAAAAAAATTTATGCTGCACCGCCTACTGTATGCTTCAGTGCGGACACTGTAGCATACAGTATTTTTATTTTTTTTAAAAATTTAATAGGAATGTTATTAAACGGTTTAATTGATTTTAACATTGCTGACATTTAATTTTTGAAACGTTGGACAACATTTAATTTTTTTTCTATATATACATCAATTTCTCATTCATCTTTAGGAGAGAACTGGATAAAAATTCAAGTGATTATTTTAGCGATTGACTTAACTCTCCAAATATTGATGAAGATTCAAATTGAGAGAATTCTTGAATTCATTTTAATCTTTCCTATTCTTAATTTCCATTTCAGACCTAATATCCATATAATTTGATTTAAATTAATAAGATGACAATGAGACCCATAAATAATTGATTGGTGAGATATTTGATTGTGGATTTTAAGATATTTATAGGTGGGACCCATAAATATTTGGCTTGTGAAATATTTTATTGTGAAAGTTGAGATATTTAAGAAGTGGGATATTCGAGTGATGATGTGGAGGTGGGGAACACAAATACTTAGGTGAAATATTTCTACCTATTGTGGATGCCCTAAACCACTATAATACATAGTTCATAATTGTTCAAAGTTGCTTTGGAATTTACTAACTGCAATGTTGATATAAATTTTCTGACTGCGTTGAATCATGCTTTAACTGATGCATCTGCAAACATGATTGCATCTGAATTATAAATGTTGCCTTCATATGTAGTCTTCCAGTCAGATTTTAGCAATCTGCAGCATTTATCAGATATTAGTTATTTGTACCAAGACCTACTTCCATGAAGTAGCCAAAGGTTTACTTAATACATTTTCAGATAAACCACACAAATTGCCTTTATGATTCTTTAGTTGATTGCATAATCTTCCTGTCTTAAAATGTTTTTGTTTTTCAAAATTTTTGTTCATTGTTTAATTTTTGTATTTTTTTTCTTCTTATTTTGATTGTCCACAGAGTTAATTGATCTTCGTATGCGAAGATGGTGTTTTTCTTTTTCATGTTCCAGTACCTTCAAACACAATTGTTGAAAATTTTCTATGTTTGCTACTAGATTGTGCTGGATTTGTATATTCCTTGCACTTTTCATTTTCAGGAAGGTCTCGCCGCTGCATTTGGGAATGGATTATCAACAGCATGTGTTGTTAACATTGGTGCCCAGGTGACATCAGTAATCTGTATTGAGGTGAGCAACTGCTTTACTTGCCTCTTAAAATTCAGATAAGTGTGTCCAATGCCATTAGTGTTTATAGAATTAAGCAACTTTGATGCAAGCTGTGAACATAATTTCTGGCAAAATGTATACCTTTCACTATTGCATTAAGCTTTGTTTATTAATTAAAGATTATGATTCATGGTGGATTATTTGAGCTACCACTGCTGATTTCAGGATGGCGTAGCTTTGCCAACTACAGTCATTACTTTGCCTTATGGAGGAGAGGTTTGAGTTTTTTTTGCTTTGGTTTCTTTTTTAAATCACCATCGTTGACATTTAACTTTCAGAGAGTGATTTGTCTTAGTTGATATAACATTTTTCTCCACTTCATTTTTGGTTCTTGCATAGTAGCATTCTATTTCAAAGTGCAAATATCAAGAATATTTGATATAGACGTCCACAGATGAAATGTTCCAACACATTTAAAGCCACAAATCCTCAAATTTTTTCTCTGTCAGATTAGGTTGTTGCATCTGCACTTCAGACATGGTTCAGCTTGCAATTTCAGAAATAACCAAACCCACCGGTAAACTGTTCATATTAGGAGCAATATTTTAAACCTCTCTTCCTAACCTAGGATTTCAAATCATTGGGTTTTGCTAGAGTGCATCAGATGCCCAAAATGACATTTTATATGGCAACAACTGAATCCTAATTGTTCAACCATGGGTGTGTCTTAATGACATCCAGGCCAAGTCAATCATATTGAATGAATATGCAGGATATTTTCTTGATGAAGGATAATTTCCCTCTGGTTTATCATCAATGTGAGGGATTTATTAAATCAAAATTTTATTGATTTGGTCTATCATCAATATGAGGGATTTATTAAATCAAAATTTTATAGAGCATTCGGAGGCTTGGAATTTTCTGAAAATCAATGACTAAACTGTAGACTTCACATTTTTCATTTAAATATGAAGGTTTGAACAGAAAGTAATTAAGTATTATTAATTACTCACCTTGAACAGATATAGTATATTTTTCTTGTTACTTCATTACTCACTGTTTGGAGTTACATCTAACTTTTGACTATAATATTTTGCACAGGACATCTCAAGGTGCCTCTTATGGGTACAACATTACCATCAGACTTGGCCACCTATTCAAACCAATCCGTTGGCAAAGCCAATTGACATGTTAATGCTCAACAAAATCAAGGAATCTTACTGTCAGATTAGAGTGAGTTTTCTACATTGTGTAAATTGTGTTCTTGGATGTTATTGCTTTCGTCAATTACATGCTTTTTAATGATGATTGCGGGCTAAGCTAATGTAACACAGTAACTATCCATTCAGATGAGGGAATAGAAGTAACTTTGTTAGGCCCAATCATTGGACCAAAACAAAGTTTGCATTCTTGAGCTTAATCGGTATCTCAGTGCCTGGTCAACTCGATATGAGTGGGACTTGCTGAGTACTGGTGTTGGGGTGTGCTGAGCAGGCAAAAGAGTAAAGGGAAAAAGCGGAGGAAGAAGATGGTGAGACCTTCACTGAAGCATCGTACACCAAGAGCAAAGGCATTGTCATTATCACACAGTACGATCAATGTCCTTAACATTGCCATGAGTTACAAGTGAAGTCTTTGGCATCATTGCGGACCACGAGCAAAGCCTTCAGTATCATCACAAACCACGAATGAAGCCCTTAGCATCATTGTGGATCACAAGCAAGGCCCTTATTGTCTCAGGACCTCACAAAAGTCATTATCATCTCATGAGTCTCATATGAAAGTCATATATTTTGCATGGAGTTGTCATTGCTGGCCGTTGTTGAGGTGAAAGTGTTGTCTTATGTCCATTCGCGTGTCAATTGGTAGGTAGGACATGAAATTTTGTCCGTGTTGGCTGATAAGAAATGTAATTTCAATCTATGGTTCAAAATCCTTAAGTTGAAGTTAATAAAGGTGACTATTCTAATCATAAAAATACCACCATTTAGCTAACAATTCTGTGTGAGACAAAAGTAGGGTGTTAGAGTCTCCGGTTTACATGAGACTTAATTAGGGTCTCACACTATCTCCTACTTAACGTTTCGATGTGCCCCTTAAGGCCCAAAGAACTCACAGTATAGTATCATCCCTAATTGGTAGTATGATAAATCCAATAGTCACTCTTGCAGTACACTAGCAATCATTTCCTCTCAAATGAAAGAGCTAACCCTAGCTCAAAATAATAATAGCTCATTCCTCTATGCTCTATTTCATGTGGGGCTAAAGTAGGATGTTAAAAATAAATTAATGAACTTCTTGATTTAACTCAATTACATTCCAATGAAACTAAGCTTGGCACCTGGGTACGTGCAGCAATTTTCAAAGCAGCTTTAATCACATTTTGGCGGTAATATGTGAGTTGATATCTGAATAAATTGCATCAGATTCCTATGCTTATTGGTAATAGCTCCCCTATTTATGCAGCATTTGTAATTCATATTTGGAGAGAGAGATTCTGCTCTATTTCTCTGGATCTTTCTATTTTTGAATTGGAAACTGTCTGTTGACTCCTTACTGGTCTAGAATTTTGGTTCTGGTACCAATGTTCATCCTTGCACGGCACAGCTAAACTGGTCCATGAGGATGATGCCATTGTTTTGTTTTTCTTGTGGTGTTTTATGAAGGCTTAAAATGTCTCAAACTCATACAAATTAGTTTCAGTTATAATCATTTATAAAGAAATTTCTTTACTGGAGTTTCTTTTGATTATTATTTAAGAATTGTATTGTGGTTGGTAGAAATATCAATATTAGGTTCATTATTTGCTTTTTTTTTTTTTTTACTGTGAACTATCTGTTTTGATAGGAAGGAGAGTTTGATGCTGTGGCTATAGTTCATTCCTTTGATGAAACTAGACCTGTTGGTTCACACAAGACACGACTATCAGCCCTCAATGTATGATGTTTTTTTTTGTGAGTTTGAATGTATTTATAAAATCAATAACACTGTAGAAATTGTTGCCTATGAAGTCAATCTTTTGCTACCTATTTGATCTTATAAAGGAGGAATTCATAATATCAGTGGGATAATGAGGCTGCAGCTTCACTTCCTATTACAGCTTTTTTGTTTAGTCAGTTAAAGAAAGCATTAATTTATTACATTTTTTCAATTTTCTCTTGAACTGGAT
>JBAMHZ010312068.1:0-12994 GCA_037177395.1 Alpinia galanga | reverse complement strand
CATGTGGGAGATTATTAAAAAAATATGAATGAAAAAGTGGAAGAATGGATGAAGGAGACTATATTGTGTATGAGACTTTAGTTTCATATTGATAGTTTCAATGCATAATGCTTAGTTTATATTGTTTCACAAACATATATATTGTGAATAAATACATAAGGAAAGACTTTTTCTCACGCGCGCACCCACAAACAGGGTACAAATCTAAAGTCTAGATTGCACTAAATTCAGATGACTCATATGCAAGCGTGACATGCGTGTGTCAAATGTCAGACTGGTCAGGGCAAAATTTGCACAAGCAAAAGAATTAACATTTTGTCGTTCGAATTATTTTTGCTCAATTATAATGAATGCATTAATGTGATTAATGAGAATTCATTCAAAACAGCTGATGTTTCATTGATGAATAAAAGTGATTAATGACTTTTATTTGGCCAACTATAGATACACTCCTATAAAAGAAGTCCAGGTCTTAAACAGAGATAATTTTTTTTAAAATTCACCTGCATTCCTTCTTACTGTCTCTTTGTCTATTGAGTATCTCTTTCTACCTAGCAAAATCTTTGTGATAGCCTTCGGATAGTTCATTGCGACCATCGATGCTTGGTAGAGATCATGATTCATTATTGTATCTTGGAAAATAGACGATCCACGATAACCTCAAAGTACCTCGGAGGTGGGACGAATATGGTTTAAGGAATCTGTGCTGAACGTATATCTCAATTCTTTAATTTACTCAGCAACTCGACCTCGACCACTCGCACTCGGTCTCGACGATTCAATCTCAGCCACTTGGCACTTTGTGACTCGGGCAGTTCAGCTCAGTCTAACTTTCAAAGCTGACAGCTTGAGATTATCAGCTTACGTATTTCAATAGATAATTTAGATTGATTTTTAATTTCAATTTGGACTACCTATCTTGTATCTCTACTGGACATATATATCGTCCAACATATATATATTATTTTTAAAAAATCAATATCATAATTTAATATATCAATATTATAGTGGTATTGATTTTTAAAAATCAGTATTACCGTAATATTGATGTAATTAAATTATAGTGTTGATTTTAATTTTTTTAAAAAAACAGAGAAAAGTT
The DNA here is from genome assembly GCA_037177395.1 of Alpinia galanga. Taxonomy (NCBI): domain Eukaryota; kingdom Viridiplantae; phylum Streptophyta; class Magnoliopsida; order Zingiberales; family Zingiberaceae; genus Alpinia; species Alpinia galanga. The sequence continues at coordinate 11,892 of JBAMHZ010312068.1, read as the reverse complement.
ACGTGCATGAAAGACAGGAAAGAGATGACAAAGTATTTTAACATATAGGTAAAATGCATTTTTTTTTCCATTTTAAACCTCAAAATATCATTTGAACAATTCTAAATTTTGAATGGCCCTTCGTGAAATTATCGAATTGTTCGAACTGGACGTTACTGATCTGTAGAAAAATCAAAGTGCCTAATTCGCTTTTTTGGATTAACCACATCGTAAAATTCACACACACGCTTCTGCCATACACAAAGACTTTTGCTATCACCGGACCATCTACAAGATTGTTTGTTAGAATGATCTCTTTTTAACTTTTTTTTTTCAAAAAAAAAAAAAAAAGAAAAAAAGAAAGAAAGTACTTTGCTGATTAGAATTCTCCACTCGCACGACTTGCTCGTTGGTTTGGGTAGATTGGCCATTTGCTTAGTTATCGTGGAGCCCATGATAGTGATCTATCTCCCACCCATCCATCTCGATGCTCACATAGACCGAAGAGCAAACTTGATAGATTAACTTAAAAATAAAATAAATGATCGCATATGAAATTACTTTTATTTCAAGTTATTTAATGGAGGAATTTTGATCCTTCGTAAATAAAAAGATGTTATTTTTCTATAATCTGATTATTAATTATAAGAGATAAAGATTTACTATGATTTATTCCTCTTATATTAATCCAAAAATAAACTGAAAAATACTGTTAGACTGACACTCAAATACATTCTTATTAGTGTTAACTCTATAAAAATATATATATATACTCTGACCATGTTAACTTGATCCAAGTTTGATAAAACTTTTGATTTTTGTTGAAATTCTAAAATTGAAGAAAAATTTTCTATTTACTTTCAATTTTTTTTCACCAAACATGGGGCCCACACAAACAGTGGGACGCCCAGTACTCTTTACAGCGATGGAGGTAGTTGCCTTGCCTTGTTTTGCCTGTTGCCTGTCCATTCTCCTTTGTAAAGTTAATTTCGTGCAGGGTCAGCCGTCAGGCGTTAAGTTGCTCCTTCTCTTCGTCCCCGTCTACGTCTCTAATTTCACTGATCTCGCTGGTACTGTCAGTTAGCTAGGGACCATACTATCATCATCCACAACAGCAACAAAGACAACGAGATCGTTGCATGATGGCACGTCTATGTCTCAATTTGTTAATTAATTTGACACAAATATATATCGTTAATTAATTTCTGCACTACATAAATAAGCTTGATGATCACCCACTGTCTTCCACATCGGTCCCTCGCTCCTTCCTTTCTAATCGCTTCGGCTCTTGCTTCATTGATCAGCCGATCGGTGGCCATTAAGACCATGAGCATGATCCAAGTGAACGGGCAGTCTGTGGTGCCGCCGGGATTTCGGTTCCACCCAACCGAGGAGGAGCTCCTCTCCTACTACCTCCGCAAGAAGGTCTCCTCCCAGAAGATCGACCTCGACGTCATCCGCGACGTCGACCTCAACAAGCTCGAGCCATGGGACATACAAGGTTCCGTTTGTGGATCAATTGCAGCCAGTTAGTTGCAGTAGTTTTGTGTGATGATATATATGCGTTTGCAGAGAAGTGTAGGATCGGGTCGTCCACGCCGCAGAGCGACTGGTACTTCTTCAGCCACAAGGACAAGAAATACCCCACCGGCACGCGGACCAACCGAGCAACCGCCGCCGGATTCTGGAAGGCCACCGGGCGCGACAAGCTTATCTATTCTGGCGCCCGCCGGATCGGAATGCGCAAGACGCTGGTGTTCTACACAGGCCGCGCCCCCCACGGGCAGAAGTCCGACTGGATCATGCACGAGTACAGGCTCGAAGAGCACCCCCAAGATCTCATCCACGTAATCATTCTTATCTAGTGATTTCATTTTGCGATTTATATGTGAGTAATTAATTAATTAACAATTTAGATCGGTGGCGCGGTATTGGGAGAAACGACGATCAGTACTAGTATGAATGATCATAACCAAGAAGAAGGGTGGGTGGTGTGCCGGGTGTTCAAGAAGAAGAACCTCCACCACCACCACCACCACCATCACAAACCCGGCGTCGATGCCGGCGCCAACAATTCTTCTTCTGTTGGTAGCCGCGGCGGCGACGGCAGTGGTGCATTGGATCAGATTCTCGAGTTCATGGGTAAATCGTGCAAGAGGGAACGCGGTGCGAGATGCAATAGTAATGGCGCCGTCGATGATCGGCGGCCGAGTGAAATCGCCGGTGTCGGGCTGCTGGAGATGTTCATGAAGCTACCGGCGCTGGAGACACCGATCATCGACATTAACCCATACTGCAGCTCTGTTGCTGTAGATGGATCGTGCGGCATGAAGACAGCAGAAGCGGGGCCGGCCGCCGGCGATTGGGCTTCATTCGACCGGCTTCTTGCCTCGCAACTTGACGGCAGCAGCACAAACGTCGGCGAGGAAGCTTGCTTCGCCTTTGACATCCACTCACCGGTTGGCAGAATAAGCGAGGAGGAGAATGAGGACGGCGTGTACCGTTCACGAGAGGATGGCGATCTATGGAGCTTGACGAGGACAGCGTCGACGATGTCCATGTCGGACAACATAAGCCGTGGTTCCCTGTAGAAGAAACGGCCGGCCGGCTGGCCGGCGCACAGATTAAATGAAGTCGGATGGAAACTTAATATAACTTTGAAAATTTAACACAGAGAAAAATTGGGAAATTCTAGCAATCAACATCTCCCCCACGGCAAATTAATGAAAGAATAATTACATGAGGATGGATGAGTGTGTATTGAGTGAAAATAGATGGAATTATACATATACATATATATATATACACACGACACATATATATTGGTAATTATATGATCTGATTTATTATTGTTAATAATAAGTGCATCGTTCAAGTTTTGTTTCATAGTGCATGGTGTAATTACTAATTTTTTGTGAGAAGATTGTAATGGAATGCATAAATTATATATACCCATTTAGTTAAGTATTTAGATTAACAAATAAACTAAAATTAAATATTTTCATTTCGTATTTAATTAACTACTACATAACATGACGTAAAAAAAATGAAACTATTGTGCAAAATATTAAACGAGTCCCATGTTCATGTGCAAAGATATCAACATAACTTTACTTACAACAGTTTAAGTAGTAATTAATTTATTATCATCAAAATAAGGATAAGAATTTACTGAAACTGATCTTAGCAAATTAATCCATTTGTCTTCTATTTTTTTAAGTCTTTAAAAAATAAGAAGTTTATGCCATTGCAATAATACTGTGAAATACTATACACGGTGTCAAATTGAATTAAAGAAAAACTTCAAATGCAGATTGAGACAAATCTGAAAGCATCCTTACCAAAATCCATGTATCCAATGTATCCACTTCATAAAATATACGCTTAGATCGACTTTATAACCCATCAGTAAATTTCAACTGAAAAACGTTTTAAAACTTATTTAGAAGAGCTTCGTCGTTTTAAAATGATTAAAATTACAATAGAAAACTAGAGCTGAGCGCAGTACTGAATTGTGTATATTGTCCACATACATAAATGTTGATTATCTTCATCAAATCTGCTTTAGCAGTTAGCACAGTACTTTCCTCTTCCACAGACTTTGAAAGCTAAAGCAGGAAAGGGAGGCCATTATTTATGAATAGGTATATCTTGCAAGTCTTTTTCGAGACAAATCTCATTGTTCAAGAATGAGAAAAAAGTATTGCCGGTTTGTTGCGATAAAGTGAGTAGGCCACACGTCTTAAAAAGTTTATTTATATTTTCTGTAATTGATTTTTTAGAACATTTAATTCGTTTCACTCACCAACTCTATAAAATTTCTTCCGGGCACAGCAAGTTATACACTAAAAGTCTCTTTTTGTTGTTGTTGTTGTTTACATATTGTCCTTATTTCATCAGACGAATTATAATGCTGTTAATGGCCAGCGTAAAATGATAAACGACAGCTTTAAAACTGGGGATAAAGAGCCGTCGGCACAGGGATTCCACGCTTCACTCGTGCCGTTTCCTTTTTGACAATTGGGCGATGGTATCCAATCTCCACAGAATCTTTCTCTATAGCTCTATCGCCATCTATTTCCATCATTTGTCTTGACCTTGTCCATCCATGTTCAGTATCTCGTAGGTCGTTAAGTTTGGCCTTTTTCATATTTATATCAAATATTCTTCCGATGTATTTGCATGTCTTCGATAGCCAATATTGTTTATTTTAGATAAACCAAATAGCATGTGTCCATGCACACGTACGGTCTTACTGTTGAATATGACTAGACATGTGGCCTTGTCGTCTAACCATATATAGTTCGAGGTAATGAAAGGGAAGAAGAACACTTTATTTAACAAGTAATTAAGAGGAGGAAGAAAGGGCGAACTCACCACAGCTAACAAGGTAAGAGGGACTAGTTGATTCGTTTAAGTAGTTTAAGTTTCGGTATCGGATTGTGTTTAGGAATTGAATTATTTCAGTTAATTTATTTAAAATGATTACCTGTATATTTTACTCGTTTAAATCATGTATATGATAATTATCATATGAAATTAGTAGATTATTAATTAGGTGGATTCAAAAACTCATCACTCTCAGTTATTTCTATTGTAAATATGGTTGAAAATGTGAATGAAAAAAGAGATAGAATAAATGAAAAAAAATTATTGTGTATGAGATTTTAGTCTCATATTGATATTTCAAAATCTGATTATTGATTTGTAATGTTTCTCAAATGTATATATAGTGAACAAATGCATAGAGAGAGATTCTCTTTCACAGACCCATCCACATAGGATCTAAATCAAAGATTCAGATTGTATTGAATCTAGATGATTCATGTGCAAGCACGCCTTCAATTATCATGGATATATTAATGTTATTAATAAATTTATTTTGAAATAGGTAATGTTGGACACAGTGCTTATGGAGACCACTTCGCGAACACTTCTTGGCCCACTCCTCGACTAGTGCTAGGTATGTGCTCGGTCCGCATTTTGACTCGGTACTCTGCGTTTGGTGCTCAATTTGCCCTATGCTTGGCTCATTTTCTGAACACTTTTGTTACTTTCTGAGCACCTCTCAGTATTGCTTCCCGAACAGGGAAAAAATTCAAAATCTCGATAAATAAAGGAAGTGAATTTGCTCTTCTCAATTCAAGGAAGTTTTCTTGATAAATAAATTCAAATTTAATTCAATTTTAAAATTCAAAAATTTTCCTATATATTCGAGAACAAAAATTTGTAACAAAATACTTCGCCCTGCAATAGGAAGACCTCATTCCTTAATAAGATAAAGACCTCCCTCCTTACAAGTAACAAAGGAAAAATTCAGCGAACAAGCATCACAAGTTAGGAAAGACCTTTTAACCAAAAATGATATATCATGAAAAAGCTCCCACCTTGCAACTAAAGTTACGTGGGTAAACCGGTACACAAAATTTTCACTATATGGGGTCTCAGGAAAGGATCCATTGTAAGTAGCCTTATTATTATTTTTTTTTATAAGAAACTGTTTCAAGGATTTAAACCCATAAACTTTAAATTACAAAGCAACAATTTTACCATTGCTCTAAAGTTACACGAGAAGAGAAAAAACTTTTTATCTTTTTATGTAAATAGAAGGACGCCGTACCTTCTTAAGACGAGAGGGGCATAAAGCAACACCTCATACCTTTGGATAAAAAGAGACCATTAATTGCTAGCTAGTGCAACTACAACACCCGTAAGCTCTACGATTCATGCAAGCCTCTTTCCTTTCAGGTTTTGGTCCTCCACTTGATCGTTGAAATGCCCTCATCAGTATCCATCCCCATTGTTGACTTTACAAGTGAGACTGAACCATGAGCCCACACATTACCACTGTCGATCGAATACAGAAATGATCTATCTATTTAAACTCAGAGAAGGTTGTGTACGAAGATGCTACTTTTTAATTATGATCATTGGTCATTCTTTAACATACGTTTTGTCTGCTTTGTTAGATAGCATTTCAATATCTCTCACATTAAAGTAGTAATTTTACACTTAATAATATATTAATCGTAGGATGGCGATGAACTGTGACATGTTAAATATATTAATCGCAGCTGGAAAAACAAATGAAATCTTGCGTGGGCGGGGAGAGTGAAAGGGGCAACCACTTCAGTACAGTGAGGCACGCACGTAAAGTTTTTGGTGGTAACTAATCATGAAAAACTTTCAGTTAAAACACAGATAATTCAGACAAGTTTGCTAAAATGGATGAGGCACAATAGCAGACGTTCCTCGTACATGGAGGTGTATATTACAACGCACCAATATATTTTCACTTCATTAATTTCAAAATCTCTTTGGCAATCATGAAGCTGTTATCCTCTAGCTTTAGGGAGATGAGTCGTCCTTGAGAACTTTATAGATGAGGGACTACTTTAGCATGGATGTCAAAAGGAGTTGGTGCATCTTTCATGTCATATAGAGACTAGAGAACCTTCACCAAAAGTGAAAAAAAAAAAAAACAATAAACAAACAAACACGAATCTCTTTAATTCCATGATTAAGCGTGGTAGGAGAAACTGTTCACGTCATTTAAATACCTTAATTATAAAAAAGGTTTGGTCGGGCTGTATACGGTCTAGCTAATCACTCAGTGCCATCATCAGACTTAGGGTTCTGCCAAGATGCTAATCATGAAAATATAACGTATCATATAGAATTTGATAAAGGAGATACATAGTATGGAAGTATATGGATGAGCAGGTGGTGATGCACTCAATTAAGGTGTTTGCTGAAAAGACAAGGTTAATTCAGGTTATTAAATTTAAATCGAAAATTTTATTTTATTTTTTTATGCCATGATCAGTGGTAGAAACTTAATTATTAAATTTTCACTGCAGCGGCTACAGTGTGGAAGAAACTTCATCGAAGGCATAGTTTCCAAACCTCCAAACTGCGGCCCATGCTTTCCAACTCGGCCTACTAAACTGTACAGAGATTGGGCCTCTATCTCTTCCAAGGGTGTGCAGTGTTCGTTGTCTGAGATTTCATAATCATGAAATTGTAATTTTAAATATATATATATATATAAAAGAGATAAAGTAAAAAATTTCTGCTCAAAATATTTTTCTTTATTATTATAATTTTGAGATGGATGGAGCACATCTGTCGAAGAATCTTCAATATGGGTGGAAACAAATATGCTTCCGATTGTGATTTGGATGGAAATCGTGGAGGCAAACAGTTGGAGCGGCTCGGTGCAGTGGCCCCGTCCGATTCGAATTGCGGCTCGATGCAGTGGCTTAAAATCCTGTGGGCCCGCCCGGTGCCAATCCCAAAACGAACCGAACCGACAAGTGAACCGGTTCGCTCTGTGCTACGTTTTCACAATCACAATGGATGGATCCAGGGACTTAAATACACCTTCCGACCCTTTACTCGCCCCCTCGCCGTGATTCCCCTCGATCTCGGTTTACTGAGCGTATCGTTATCGTTCGCACCGCCCGCCGGCTACCGCGGCCACGTCCTTTTGACGGAAATTACAATATGAAGAAGGATGCAGAGGTGGTGCGGGTGGGCAAGTATGAGATCGGGCGGACGCTCGGCGAGGGCAACTTCGCCAAGGTCAAGCTTGCCCGCCACGTCGATTCCGGGCGCTGCTTCGCCGTCAAGATCCTCGAGCGCAAGCGCGTCCTTGATCTCCGAACCCACGACCAGGTTAGAATCGGGATATGTAATTTCTTTAATGTTCTTACAGATTTGGGCAACTGTGTGATGCTTGATTTGGACGATGATGCTTATTTTTCCCGGGTTGCAGATTAAGAGGGAGATTGCGACGTTGAAGCTACTCAGGCATCCCAATGTTGTCAGATTGTTTGAGGTTTTTCGTCTCTCCTTCACTCTGTTTCCTCGATTATGTTTTGCGATGGCTTTGTCTTTGGAATATTCTAGATATATTTTTCGACCGCATCAGACGAGACCACGAATTTTTCTCTTCTACCTTTACTGGAATTTCCCATTTTTTTTCTTCGTTCTCTCTGTCTTCCATTTTGAAATAGTCAGTTCCTGCAAGCTTCCGTTGCGAGTTAAGCCACGATCGAGCCACATGACAGCCACAATATCGAGCACGGTTTGACTTGTGGTTTTGGCTGTGGGTTCATGATCTTGTGGTTTACCTTAAACCACAAAGATCTTGTGGTATTGCTTCTCCGTTGATGACGGATGTTGAGAATGGGACCAGCGTGGGTCATTCGAGAAGAAAGGGAAATTGTTTGAGAGATGGAATAGACGACTTGATTTGGTCTTTAGACCTTATCCTTTCTTGCCTTTCTTGGTCCACTACGCAACAATTGTCCATTTTGCCTCGTCGAGCTGAAATTTTATGGCACTCAGATGGCATTTTTTTCAAAAAAATAATGACCTCCCCCTTCCACCCCCAAAAGGAATGATTAGGAAAATTAACGATGTCTACTTTTTTCAAAAAAAAAAAAATTCCTGGAGGTAGACTGCCTTCCTTTACTTAGCCGTAAATCTGAAGCATAATTTATGTACACTGAGAGGTACCTCCGTAAAATTCCTCCCTAACCAGAAAAGTAAGTTTTTAATGGAGTGGGAACTCTAGTGCTTTTGTATCTACTTATATTAATTTTAAAAAATAAATAAATAAACTAATAAAAATATTGATACTGAAAGAATATTTGCATGTTCTCTCCCTCTCCCCCCTTCTTATAGCTTTCCATCCAAGTAAACCAGACCTTACTTTCTCGTCTCTTTCTTTTGCTTTCTCTTCGATATAATCATTTAAGTGCTGGCCTTTTTACCCACCATTTTAATTAATAATAATCTGAAGAACATTTTTCACCCATTTAATGCCCAAGTATTGTCATGGAACTAACTAGTCTACCTTTTTTATGATTTGCATTGTCTCCAGGTCCTGGCAAGCAAGACAAAGATTTACATGGTTCTTGAATATGTAACTGGCGGTGAGCTTTTTGATAGAATTGTAAGCAGGATTGTTATGATCTCCATTAATGCAATCTATTTAGCAAGAACTCCACTACTAATTATCTGTAAATAACTTGTAATTCATTTATAGTTGTTTCCTGCATAACTAACCGACCACTTGATTTCTTTGGTATAAGGAATCCAAAGGAAGGCTTCCAGAACCTGAAGGGCGCAAACTTTTTCAGCAACTCATTGATGCTGTCAGCTATTGCCATGAGAAAGGTGTATTTCACAGAGACTTAAAGGTAATCGAACAATTACAGAAATATTTATATTTTATAACAAGATATAAAATTTGATTAAATATGACTTTTCCTTTCTCTTCCATGCTTTGAATACAGCCAGAAAATGTGCTTCTTGACACACAAGGAAACATTAAAATCTCTGACTTTGGCTTAAGTGCTCTACCTCAACAATTTGGGGTAAGTGCTTCATAGAATACTACCAAACAGACATCTTGCTCATAATGCTATTTACATTTATTGGTCCACCATCTTCATTACTTTTTCTTACTTTTCCTTTTTGTAATTTATTTTTGTCAGCATGATGGCTTGTTGCACACAACCTGTGGAAGTCCAAACTATGTTGCCCCTGAGGTAAAACTTGATCTAATTGTATCTGAAATCCTGCTAAGGTTTTGTATGTTTTATATTTGTCTGTAAAAGAAAAGCACGTTGTAATGCATGTTCCTTCTATGATCTTAAGGTTATCGCCAACAAAGGATATGATGGTGCAATGGCAGACATCTGGTCTTGTGGTGTAATATTGTATGTCGTTCTTACTGGATGTCTTCCATTTGATGATAGAAACCTTGCTGTTCTTTATCAAAAAGTGAGTAATTGATCTTTGCAGAACTAGTCTTGGCATATAGAAATTATATGCCTAATTGTTTCCATTTTTACATTGGTTAGATATCAAAGGGTGATGTCCAGATTCCTAAATGGCTTTCTGCTGGAGCCCGCAATATGATAAGGAGAATTCTTGACCCAAATCCTCAAACCAGGATAAATATGGCTCAAATCAAAGAAGATAAATGGTTCAATCAAGACTATACTCCTGTTGAACCTGAAGAGGATGAGGAAGACATTGACTCTGATGTTGAATCTTTCTCAATCAGAGAGGTAGATGAATTTCTGAAACTTAAATTAATCACCACACATCATTTTGTGTTGAAAGGTAACAATTTGAATGTTTGGTCAAGGTTCCTGAAGCAGACAAACATGGAGATGCATGCCATCATATCAATGCTTTTGAGCTAATTGGAATGTCATCTTGCCTCGACCTCTCTGGGTTCTTTGAGGAGGAGGTGAACTCCCAATGTATCTATCAATTTCTAAAAAATTGAGTTTGAACCCTCAAGTTATGATATATAAAGCTTTAGAGGAGACTACTAATGATTGAGAATAAGCCAATAATCTAATTTTGTTGACTTTAGGATGCCTCCAGTAGAAAGATCAGATTCACCTCAAACTGCCAACCAGAAGAATTGCTAAAGAAGATTGAGGACATTGTTACATCAATGGGACTTCAAGTACAGAGAGGCCATGGAAAGGTTAGCCTCACTTTTCTTTTTTAAAAAAATGAATGTCTGATAAGAAACCTTTTTTTGGTCCATCTTTAACAGTAAAGAAATGAAAAGTAAAACCTATGTTGTCTTTACAGTTGAAGGTGATGCAAAACTGTGAGATTAAAACAAGTGTCAAGTCACTTTCAGCTGTTACTGAGGTATTTTTTGAAGCCATTTTTCAACCTTCCTTTTGATGATAAGAGAATACATGAAAGGACCTTGTTATACATTCCGAGCTGTCTCTAAATCCAATTTGAGACCTATGTCAATTCATTCCCTTTAAAGTGATCAATGTTATGCGTTTATTAAACATATGATCAGTAGGGATTCCACAAATCTCTTCAAATTTACAAACACTTTACACAACTTCAATTACTAAATTGTCACTCATTCCTGAAACTTGTATAGGTGTTTGAACTTGGTCCATCATTGTACGTGGTGGAACTAAGAAAAACTCATGGAGATTCTTCCATGTATCGGCAGGTATTATCCTCTTCAAATGTCAATTGTTCCGATGAAATTGAAATGATGCCCTACGTTACAGCACTATTCCTGCTAAATTAAGTAACCAAACTAGTCAGTTATTATCTTAAGAGTTAAAAGTGTCCATCCTTGCAGCTTTGGGCAAAGCTTTCAGATAGCTTGGGTGTTAGCAAAAGCCAAGAGGCTTTGACAAACCAGCCATTAATGTTAGAGCTTAAAGGATTTAAAGGCGAGAGTGCTGTGGCTGCCTGAATTCATATATACTGGCTCAAGTAAGAGTTGATAGACTACGGATATGAAAGCTCATTATGTCTTTAAACTTGCAATGAAAGTTTTGCAAAACACATATGCACTACAGTTGAATGCAGTAAATGATTGCGTATTGAGCATCGCTATTTAATTAGTTCCAAATTAATTAAAGTGCAGAAATTAGCTACCATTGCAAGTGACTCAAATAACATATATAAAAGAAATACTATCATTTTGCATAAACCATGCCTTTGTTTTCGTTTATGATTTTTTTTCTTTTTATTATTTTTTAGTTTTAAAAAAACTTCGATAGTAAAAATTTATCCTCTGGTGGCAGGCCAATGATGAGCTTCTAGAGACGGCAGTTGGATCCAACGGTCTGGAAATCGCCGGGCTTTTATAAAAATATGGATATGTGTGTGTTATTATAGGGATCCGAAATCTACAGCTGCTCATGCGGCGATTATATTTTTATTTGTAGATTTTACTACACCTATACAAGTCAAGTAAACTCTTAAACATTAGCCGGGTGCACGTCTTTCATAGTGTTCAGATATTAATACGGTTAAAAATTGATCATGATTAATTCCCTCTTATATCTATGAGGCTGGGATGAGGAAGCTATTGCCTTGGAGATTCAAAGGTTTTGT
>JBAMHZ010311958.1:0-12994 GCA_037177395.1 Alpinia galanga | reverse complement strand
AAAGTACACCTAGACCTTCTGTGAGTAATCATCAATGAAACTCACAAAATATATATGTCAACCACGTGATACTACACTGGCTGGTCCCAGAGATCTATATGAACATAATTCGAAATCTCTTCTATCTTGTGTATAACTATCTTGAATTACACTCTGCTTTATTTTCCAAGAATACAAAACTTGCAGAACTCGAGCTTGCATGTCTTGATACCCTTTAATAAATTTCTTTTATAAAGTTTCAGCATCTCATACTCACCAATATGACCCAGTCGCATGTCACAAGACTGTTTCATTTTATTTAGATTCTACAGTGGTAACTCCACCTATAATCATCATCCCTAGTATTTTATAAATGTTCTTTGCTAGTTTCTGTCCCTTCATCACTGTCTAAGCACCCTTGCTAACTTTCATGATTCCGCTCACAGATTTATAATTGCAACCATTACCATCTAAAGTGCCCAAAAAGATTAAATTCTTCCTCAAATCTTATACATGTCTAACATCACATAATGCTCTGACCACATCATCAAACATTTTGATTATGATATTCTCTATTCCAATGACATTGTAGGATGCATTGTTACTCATTAGAATAGAACTAGAATTAACTTGTTTATAAGTGTTGAATCAATTCCTATTAGATGTCATGTGATATAAACATGCTAAATCTAGGATCTAAGAATCTATCAATTGATATGAACTTGATAAGATGGAAAAATATATCACCGCCGACGTTTTCTGAATTATCTTCTTCTACTAAGTTTGCAGACTTTGATGAACCATCTTTCTTTGCATTAATCTTCTTTTTATTTAGACAATCTCTTTTGATGTGACCCTTTACTCTACACTTGTAGCATATAATCTCTTTCTTCTTTCTCGATTTAGATCATGCTTTATTATTATTGCCCAATCCATATCGAGACCTGCTTCTTCCACGTTCCTAGTTACCTTTTGCTATAAGTCCTTCACCTTGTAAAGTCTCATCACTGGCTTCCTTCCGCTGATGAAAATTCAACATAGTACTTGTGACCTCCTCTAGATTTAGAGATTTCTTTTCTCACATCAGAGTTGTAACCAGGTTCTTGTATGTAGAAGATGAAGATAAAGAGTTTAACAACATCAACGTCATGTCTTCATCATCAATCTTCACATCAATTCATTTTAAATCATTGACAATCTGATTAAAAATATTGATGTGTTGTGTTAAATCAATATCCTCTGTCATCTTAAGCCCAAATAATTTTTGCTTAATATAGAGTTTGTTCATCAATGACTTGGACATATATCGACTTTTCAATTTCTACTAAATTGTCATCAATGATTCCTTGTTCATGATATGATATATCACATCATCCGTTAGATAAAGCATGATTATTGCCACCGCTCTTACATGTAATTCCTTCTAGTCTACCTTCTCTATGTTATCTGATTTTTTTTTTCTCCTAGGACCTTCATCATATATACCTTGTTACACTAGCAGATCCTTAACCCTCTTCTGTCACAATCCAAAGTTTCCAGTTCCGTCAAACTCCACTAGGTTAAAATTTGCAAAATAGATCTCTACCATATTAAACCTTAACTCGGATACCACTTGTTGAGATTGTCATGCAACAAGAGCAAAGAAAAAGATGATGGAGAAAAAAATTGAAGAAGAGAGACACAGGGAGTTTAATATGGTTTGACAAAAACTATTTGCTCCACAAAATGGTAAAGATAAAATAATAATTAATCACCCCATTTAAGATTACAATTATCCTATATATATACATCTCTAGTAAAATATATAATATTTTAGATCCAAAATATCATAAATTGATAGACTTTCCAAACTTCCCGTCGTATCCAGGATGCGCCACGGCCATATCATTGGATATGATTGTGTCATCTCCTCTATACGTAACACATCCTTGGTCATGTCAGTGGACACAATCATGCCATCTTTTCCAGACGTAACACGATTGACTATGCTAACTAGTAGATACGATCATACCGTTTCCTCTAGAACATGACATGGCTTGATCGTGTCACTCATTGTACTGCTGTTATTTTCTTGCACCAATACTTGACCGTGCTGACGGCCACGATCATATATATCATGGCTTCTAGAGCGGATCACGATTTGACCGTGCTGAATAATATGACTGTATCATAGTTGTGTCGTCCCTTCTCTCTCCATACAAGCCATCTTCTAACATATTATCCACCCAATTGTTTCTGAATGACAAAGGTTATTGTCCCTGAGAGATCGCACCCCTTACCGATCTCTTGCTCCCCTTAGAACATGTCACGAAGGCCCTTAGATGAGGAAAGGGTGTTCTTTGTTGCAATTACCATGCAATTCAACACGTCGTCTGTGGTTTATAAAATGCGCTTATCGCCGGCAAAACTTGGGGTGCTGCCCAAATGGCACTATATCCGAGTGCGTTGACTTTCTCATGCAGTTGGAATTCACTAAATTGACCAAAATTATCTGCATTAGTCAACGGGAATCTAAAACCTCGTTCAACGTAACAAGTTGCAGCAGCAATAAACTATGCCTTGCTTCTTCAGTTTACTTCTACGCTCTCGATCACATCGTGGTATATTTGCTTTCTGCTTCGGTTTTTGCTCAAATTTGTAAGCCAGCGGAATGTGCGAATCTATTAGCTGGTGCGTTGGAGATAATTAAAGAGTGCAGATTTCTGAACTACCGAAGCCTCTTTATGCGGAGTTCGCGATGTCCATGGAATCCGAAGATTCCGATGCCTGGCATAATCTGGGCAGCGAGCGTTTGTCCTCTTTCGTTTTTTTTATTATAGTACGTCCTTTCGTCATATCTTACGTGCAGGTGCTTTATCCAACATTCCAACTGATTTCGTTTTGTTATTTTCACCTATGCGACGAACATCAAAACCGAGATTCGCTATGGTAACTACCCGGATTGACCTGATGGACTTTTGTCTGTCCTGCTTGAATGGACGGCCAGCTGTTTGTTTAAATTCCGACATGAAGAATTCACCTCTTGCAATGTGGAGGGGTGGCCACAGGTGGAGCACCACTCAGCCATTTGTCGGTGAATCTAGTTCGAGGCATCAGGTAGCCTTATTAATTTGACGATGGTTTTACCAACTGTTTAATCTCTTGTTATGTTAACAACCATTCCGAGATATATCTGGTGTTTTGTTTATGAAAGATGTCTCCTTTGGAAAGCTGTTGGTGTTCTTTAGCAAATGCCTTGAGGTGAACCCTCTTAAAACCGTCTTGGTTGGTGGGAGGCAAACAGGAACTTTCTCTGAACGCAAAATTATTTGTGAGGATTAGAACATCGAATTGTTTCTTTTGTTGTTTTATTAAAAGTTTGGGATTCATGTGATGTCAGAGCCCTCTTTATGGTTTTTCAGCTGTGTGGCTATGTCTTTGACAGTGTCTCGTATCACAGTTGGGTCATGAGTTCTGTGTTGTTTGCTTCCCTTGATATGGCCAATTCTCTCCCTTCTTTATATTTGCAACATTGTGGTCCTTTTTTTTCTTACTGTGGATTGCTCCTCTTATGTATCTGCTGTCTTGTATTATTGGAGTTTGTTTTCTTATCTAATTGTGCTACTCCTCAAGGAATTTTCTCTTTGATCATAAGCTCCACAGAAGGAATTTTTCCGTTTCAGTGTGTATTCCGATAAGTTCTTGCCCTTTATGTCTTAGAAGCCTACCAGAAGCTGCACCTTGTCCAAACTTTCATGAGACTGTTGCACCAACCATATTTTTGAAATATAGTGTATCTATAAGTGAGATTCAGGAACTATAATCTTTCACTCAGATATTTGACATGTATGCAAAAGGGCACATGCTCTTTAGTTAATGAAATTTCCCTTAAGATTTGAGAATCGCCACTAAATAGTAAGCAACATTAGCATGGAGATAAAATTCCAAAAAGTTTTAAGTTTGAGGTTTATCTTGCTCCTGTCTTTTGCAATTTACTAGATTATTGAAGTGTGAAAGTTAATGCATACAAGAAAGGATCACCTTTTATCATTGCATACTAAACGATCTTTCTCAAGTGACTTGTGTGTTTCTGAAGACTGCATAACATTACCAGTCATTATTCTGAAGCAGTTTCTGTTGCTGAACTTAAGAAGATGGATACGACGAAAAGCATTGAAGATCGGTTGGACAAGTTGCATCCTTGCTTTTCATTGCAAACAAGAATTGCCATTGTCGGAGCTGGCCCAAGTGGATTATCAGCTGCATATGCCCTAGCCAAACTTGGATATAGTAATGTTACAGTATTTGAGAAGTATCAAACAGTGGCTGGAATGTGTGAATCAATTGATATTGAAGGTGGGCTAACTACAAAAAGCTGTTGTTGTGTATTTGGTTTTCCATTATGTTATATTTGATGGATTTGAAGTTAAACATTGAGCATTCGGTTATTCAGGAAGGATCTATGATTTGGGTGGTCAAGTTATTGCTGCAAACAGTGCCCCTGTTATTTCTCACTTGGCAAAAGAAGTAGGTGCAGAATTTGAAGACATGGACTCACACAAGCTTGCACTCATTGATAGCCGTACTGGGAAATTTCAAGATATGAAAGTGGCTGAGGATTATGTTTCCCTTGTATCGTTGACATTGCGATTACAAGTTTGTCAGCTTCCTTCCATTTTGATCTCATTTCTTGATAAATAGACATTTTGTGATTAACACTTTTCTGACAGGATGAAGCAAACAGTTCTGGTCGTACCGGCATTCATGCATTGAGCAGCTTTGCATCCGACCCGACTCTTCAGTTTCTCAAGTCGCATGGCCTTAGTTCTTTGCCGAAATCAGTGGCATATGGTTATACTGCATCTGGATATGGTTTTGTGCAAGACATGCCTTATGCTTACATTCAGGAGTTTACTCGGACTTCCATGGCTGGAAAGATTCGACGTTTTAAAGGAGGATACTCGAGCATGTGGCAAAAACTTAGCCAGTCTCTACCTTTTGAAGTCCTGTGCAATAACAAAGTTGTAAATGTCAGGAGGCATACTTTGGGTGTCAGCTTAACTGTGAAGAATGCCAATAACGAGGAAAAAGCCATTGAATTCGACAAAATTATCATTTCAGGTGCTCTAGCCTTCACGAATGGAAGGACTTACAGGTCTTCAGCACTAGCCAGTAAGCAAAGCTCCGGAACACTTCATTTTTTTGTGCAAGAAGTTATTTTTCTCTGTGCAACATTACTTATTTGATTAATATCTCTCTGCTATGTAGCTGAAGAAAGTGAGGTACTAGATTTGAATGATCTTGAGCAGCAGTTGTTTTGCAAGGTGCAGACAATAGATTACTACACCACTGTTCTCAAGATTAAAGGATTTGACCACATGCCTGTTGGATTTTATTACTTCGGAGAATTCATGGACGATCCCACAACAATCGGACATCCTGTGGCAATGCAGAAGTTTTATGGTGATACAAATATATTCCTGTTTTGGTCATATGGAAATTCCAGTGATGTCAAGGGTCCAACTGTGATAAAGCTTCTGACTAATGTTGTGAACACAATGGGAGGAGAGGTTCATGAAGTGGTTTTGCAGAGGCGGTTTAAGTACTTTCCTCATGTTAGTAGTGAAGGTCAGGTTCCTTTTTCTCAGTTTTTGTTTCCTCAGAAATTGCATATTCCTACTGATAGTTGATTCTTCTTCAGGCTGATCTTCTCTTTTATAACCTTCTATTTCTGTTCTTTCTAGACATGAAAGAAGGTTTCTTTGAGAAACTGGAATCTCAGCTTCAAGGCTTTCAAAATACATATTATGTGGGAGGGCTGATGGCTTTTGAACTAACCGAACGAAACTCATCGTATGCCATGGCTTTAGTCTGCAAATACTTTGCTAATGATGGTGAGACACCACCCATTCCATATGTTAAGGTAATTTGATATAATTCCTATGTCAAGCAATGCTTCGACGAATATTACATAGTGTTCATTCTTTAGACTTTTGATGCTTCTATATCGCATTGTCATCTTAGTCAGCGAAGCTGTTTTCTTGCAGAGATTATTTCCTCTAGTTTCTAGCAGCGAGTTGTATTTTCAAAGAGAAATTGGTGAAACCCCTGAGTTAGTTTTTCCAGATCTACCATCTCTTAATGGTTACTTGACGTTCTGGGGAACTCATCCAATCACTGCTAGTAAAACTCTTTACACATGGATTAGTGAGGAAGGAAAGATTGTGAATCAACGAACTTTTGGCGAACTTCAAGCCAATGCATCACATATTGCTCAAAAACTATTAAGTGACAAACCCAATTTTAAGTCAGGCGACCGGGTTCTACTAATCTACCTCCCTGGTCTGGAGTTCATTGATGCTTTCTTTGGGTGTCTTAAAGCTAAAATCATACCAGTTCCAGTTTTGCCTCCTGATCCACTTCAGAGAGGTGGACAAGCACTTCTCAAGATCCAAAACATTTCCAAGTCATGCAATGCTGTGGCGATTCTGTCTACTTCATCATACCATCTAGCTGTTCGAACAGGATTCATGAAGAATGTAATTTCCTTGACTAAGAGGAGTGAAAATTCTGCTAGTTGGCCTGAGCTCCCATGGGTGCATACAGATTCATGGATTAAAAAATATCGACGTCAGTCTAGAAATTCCCAGCTGAAAGATTTGGAATCTGAAAACTCCGAGTTGCCAGAAGAGATATGTTTTTTGCAATTCACATCAGGCTCAACTGGAGAACCAAAAGGGGTGATGATAACTCATGGAGGACTAATTCATAATGTGAAGACAATGCAAAGACGATACAAGAGCTCTTCTCAAACTGTTTTGGTTAGCTGGCTTCCTCAGTACCATGACATGGGGCTTATAGGTGGTCTTTTTACTGCTCTAGTCAGTGGTGGAACTGCAATACTCTTCTCGCCGATGACATTTATCAGGAATCCTCTTTTGTGGCTTCAAACCATGAGTGACTATCAGGCAACTCACAGTGCAGCTCCCAATTTTGCATTTGAATTGGTAATTAGAAGGCTAGAAGCACATAAGGCAAAGAACCATACCTATAACCTCTCATCTTTGATCTTTCTTATGATTTCTGCTGAACCAGTAAGGAAGAAAACACTAAAGAAATTCATCGAAATTTCTCAGTCATTTGGCCTGTCTCAAGAGGTAATGGCTCCCGGCTATGGTCTTGCTGAGAATTGTGTATTTGTGAGCTGTGCTTTCGGAGAAGGCAAGCCGATCCTGATAGATTGGGAGGGTAGAGTCTGCTGTGGCTACATTTGTCCAAATGATTCAGATGTTAATATCAGAATTGTAGACCCGGAAACTCTTAAAGAGCATGAAGAATCTGGAAAAGAAGGTGAGATATGGATTAGCAGTCTTAGTGCTGGAGTTGGTTACTGGGGCAATGAGGATCTGAGTCGAAAAATATTCTTCAATGAGCTTGAGAATCACAAAGGCAAGAGATACACAAGAACAGGAGACTTGGGAAGAATTATCGATGGGAAACTTTTCATCACTGGGCGAATAAAGGACTTAATAATTGTTGCTGGAAGAAACATATACTCAGCTGATGTAGAGAAGACAGTAGAGGGTTCATCAGATTCTCTACGCCCGGGTTGCTGTGCTGTCATTGGTGTCACAGAGGAAGTCCTGAAAAAGAAAGGGATTCCAGTTTCAGAGACTTCTGATCAAGTTGGACTAGTTGTCATTGCCGAGGTTAAGGAGGATGGAAAACCGATCAATGAAGAGATTGTTGAACAAATCAAATTACGAGTTGCAGAAGAACATGGTGTCTCTGTAGCTTCTATCAAGCTAATCAAACCGAGAACCATATCAAAGACAACTTCTGGCAAGATCCGGAGGTTTGAGTGTCTCAGGCAATTTACAGATAACACATTAAATCTTGCAACAATATCTAGTTCTTCCAAAAAGTCTCTATTTCGATCTTTTACCACTGGCAGCTCTGTGGAGAGGAGAAGTTTGATCCCGCTGCTCAGCAAATCTCTTTCTCCTGATTCTCAACCTTGTAATGCTGGAAAGGATGTTGAAGAGATCATTAATTTCCTTAGACAGCTTGTAGCTGAACAAACTGGCATAGCCATTGAGAAGATATCAGCTTCTGATAGTCTAGTTTCCTACGGTATCGATTCAATTGGGGTCGTTAGAGCAGCCCAAAAACTTTCTGATTATCTTGGTGTTCCTGTTGGAGCTGTAGACATTTTTACTGCAACTTGCATTTCAGATTTAGCATGCTTTTCCCAGAACCTTCTTATTCAATCCCAGCCCAGGACCATGAAATCAAACTCCTACCTTCTGGACGATGTCGAAGCTTCTGTCGATCTCAATACCAATGCGTCATTAATTCAGAAGCTGGTCGTTTGCTTCCTACAAATTTTGGCCATTTTGTATGTGTCTTCTATCCTAATCTTTCCTGCTTACATCTCCAGCTCAATTTTCTTCAGTTTGGTTTCCGTTAATGTGGTTGAGAATGTGTTACTTATTTCTACTTTTCTTTCACTTGCCCTTGCACCTCTGGCCTGGATTTCTTACATCTTTCTCACTTGCCTTTTCCTGTCCATCTTCGGAAACTCATTCCTTCAACTTAACTATGTCCTCACTCCAGAAGTCTCTTTATGGTCCATTGATTTTGTTAAATGGTGGGCACTAAGCAAAGCTCAGGAAGTAGCTGCAAAATTCTTGGCTGTCTTCCTTAGAGGCACAGTGTTCTTGAACTACTGGTACAAGATGCAAGGAGCTCGGATCGGGTCATCTGTTCTAATTGATACTGTTGAGATCACAGATCCCTCTCTTGTTTCTATTGGAGAAGAAGCCATGATAGCAGAAGGTGTTCTGATTCAAAGCCATGAAGTGAAGAATGGTGCATTGAGCTTCTTCCCTGTGAAAATTGGCAGGAATTCCACAATTGGCCCATACGCCGTGATCCAGAAAGGAAGCATAGTGGGAGTTGGCGAGGACATTCAACCTCTACAGAAAGTTGGGGGTGCAAATCACATAACTAAGACAGTGAAATCTTCTAAGATTGGAAAGGTCTACTAAGCTTTTCTCTAATTTATATTTCTTTTGTAAGATTTTGTGCAAACTCAAGTTCCATTAGATCTGAGTATTTCGAGCAGTCGCACTGATAACAAATCTTCTCCCTCTTTTGTGCAGATAGACTTATATGAAGGCATATCAGAAAATTTGGTACCAGTTTATCACTTTCTGGGAATTTATGCTGTAGGTTGCCTTGGTTCTCTATCTGGTGCCATTGTTTATTCCTCTTACATATACTTCTTCGGAGCCTCCTTTTCGATACACAACTTCATGTTCGCTTGCCTTGCCGGTGCTTTCCATTGGTTGCCTGCTACAATCACAGCATTTGCCTCCATAACAACTGAGCTCCCATCCAGTCCAATTACTTGTGCTTTCTTCATGGCTACTGCTTACTTCACTCATGGTCTAGTCCTTAGCCTCCTCACTGGCATTTTAAACCGTTGCCTCGATAGTAACAAGCAAGCGAATTCAAAATCCCACATGAAAACATGGTTTCTTCATCAAATAAACACTGCTAGCCACATCAGGTTTGCCAAACTCTTGTCAGGAACAGAAGCATTTTGCGTGTATCTTCGCCTTTTGGGGGCTAAAGTCGGGCGCCATTGTTCTATCAGAGCCATCAACCCGATCGGTAGCCCTGCTATGATCTCAATTGGTGATGGTGTCCATCTTGGTGATTTTAGCCGCATCGTAAGTGGATTCTATTCTGTTAATGGATTTGTCTCTGGGGAAATTCAGATTGAGAAAAACTCAGTGGTTGGCAGTCAGAGCTTAGTCCTCGCAGGATCGAACATCCAAGAAGATGTTGTTCTTGGGGCTCTTTCTATTGCACCTGTGGATTCGGTCCTCCAAAGAGGGGGCATATATATGGGCTCTCAGACACCCACCATGATCAAAAACACCTTCCATCTTGCAGATGAGAGAATTGATGAAATGGATGCAAAGTACAAGAAGATCGTCGGAAGACTGGCCGGAAACTTAGCCATTACGACGATGAAGGTCAATTCGAGGTACTTCCATCGAATTGGTATTGCTGGAAAAGGTGTTCTAAAATTGCACCAAGATCTCTCAGCATTTCCAGCTCACAAAATCTTGAGCCCCAACAAGTGCTTCTCGGTGGTGATCCGACATAGCAACAGTCTTAGCGCCGACGACGATGCAAGAACTGATGCACGGGGTGCAGCTTTACGAGTTTTCTCTGAAGAAAGTTGTGAAATGCCTCTTCTTGACCTGACTCTGAAAACAGGCAAAGCATTCTACGCTCGCACAATTGAAGACTTTGCTACATGGCTGGTCTGCGGCCTTCCGGCGAGGGAGCAGCAAGTGAAACGATCTCCTCACATCCGGGAAGCCGTCTGGGGTTCTCTGAGGAACACAAACTCTTACACGGAGCTGCACTACTACTCAAACATCTGTCGATTGCTTCGCTTTGATGATGGCCAAGAGATGTATGCCAAGTTCAAACTGCGGCCGGTTGATTCCGAGATCGGTGAGGATTCCGGTCAGGTGGCTCCAAAAGGTATTCTTCCTCCAGAGACAGGTGCGATCCCAAGGGAAGAGGACGACACCCGTCCCTTGCTCTTCCTGGCTGATGATTTCCAGCGACGAGTAAGCTCCCCGGCTCATGTCCGTTACGTGTTTCAGCTGCAAGTCCGGCAAATTCCCTCCGATGAAGCAGCGCGCGAAGAGGCTCTCGACTGCACCAGGCCATGGGATGAGTTGGAATACCCGAACGTCGACATCGGGGAGATCACAATCGATCAGAATCTCACTGCGGAAGAATCTGAAAGACTGGAATTCAATCCATTTCTGCGTTGCGACGAAGTCGATGTCATCCGAGCGAGCTCGTGCTCGCAGAGCGCGTCCATCGACCATGGCCGCTCGTTGGTGTACGAGATATGCCAACGTCTGCGCAATGGCGTTCCACTCCCGATGGCCTGGCGGAATTTCCTCGAGCAGTCCGATACAAAAGTGGACCTTTCTGGCTGCCCGATAATGAGCGCAGAGCCAAAGAAGGTCGCTCCTGATCGGAAAGTAACATTAGCAAGGACATGGTATCAAACCCTGTGGGCATCCCTTTGCCAGCCATTGCTGCAGACGTTCTTGCCTTATCTCGTCATCGGACAAGTGATCTTCGTGCTGCTCCGCTGGACATTCGCCGTCAAGTCAGCCATGGACCTGCCTCTGCACTGGCTCCTACCACTTTTCTGGGCTGCATCCGGCGTCGCCGCTGCAGTGCTATGTGCTGCAGCCAAGTCGGTTCTGGTCGGCAAGCGAGAGGACGGCGAAGCGGCGCATGTATGGAGCTGGGTGGTGTTCATGGACACTGTGTGGCAGGCTCTGAGGAGTGTTGCAGGCGACTACTTTCTCGAGATGATCACTGGATCTGTATTCTTTGGGGTGTGGATGAGGCTGCTGGGAGCACGCATCGAGGTCGAACACGGGGTCTACGTGGCCAGCATGGGGGCGGCGCTGAACCCCGAGCTGGTGGAGATCGAGCGAGGCGGGGCTGTTGGGAGAGATGCAGTGCTGTTTGGGCACATCTATGAAGGGGAAGACGGGAAAGTGAAGTATGGAAAGGTAAGGCTCGAAGAGTGTGGGTTCGTGGGAAGCAGGGCAGTGGCCATGCCTGGCGTGAGGGTGGAGGCTGGAGGTCACCTTGCTGCTCTCTCTTTGGCCATGAAGGAAGAAATTGTCAAGTCAATCTGAAGAAGAAGGTTCAAATCGAGTTTTCCTTTTTATTTTTATTTTGAGCTAATATTAAAGCAATAAGATCTTAATCTGTCGTGCAGTAGTAATATTGAAAATGAACGATCATTGAGTATTAGATTTCTTAAAATAAATTTTAAACTGAACTGAGATTCTACTAAGTGAAATGATACTCGATAAATAAAGAAAAAGAAAGAGAGAGATGAGCATTATCCCTTTTCTATTTTCTATTAAGACTAAGACTTCTTATATAGAAGTCCTCTACAAAATTGATTAAATAAAAGTCATTTAAATGTCAAACATTTTGTACCCTTGAGATCGTCTCTTCTGTAGGTGACGGAGATGGCATGGGATCGCTTGGACCAGCAACAAGAGGAGGGCTTCAGGAAGTTGCAAACGGAGAAAGGAAGATGACGAGTGGACATCAACGACGATGAGGGGATGGAGAGGGAGAGCAAAGAGGCAGCAGTTGAAGATGCCATGAGTAATGATTGGGGATCGGATTGGATCAATTTGGAGAGACGATTAGTTTAGGGTTTATATCTCTGAAGAGAACTAGCAGCGAAGGAAACATTCTGGATTCTTACCATGCTTTGGGTGCTCCTGTACCATGGACAAGAGTAATGTTGGTTCATTCTTTTAGATAAATTTTATTATAATCGATTTGATATTCGATGTGCACGTGAGAAAATGTTTTTCTATATATTTATTCACAATATATATATTTGTGAAATAATATAAATTAAATATTAAATATTAAAATTATCAATGTGAAAATTAAAGTCTCAAAGTCAATTTCATCCAACCTTTTTTATTCATATTTTTTCTAATAAGTACGAGGTGTCACTAAACTTTCTCAACCTTCTAGAAGAGCGTAAACGAGTTCTTGCAATCTTTGATTTGTTTACCATACTAACTCTTGGGAATCAACTAAAATCAAACTTCTAGGAATTATTAATAATCTTAGTTATCTATCTAAAATTATCAATAAAAATCTTATTTGGTTCAAGATTCGAACGATTATCAAGTAATGAAGGATGTCTGACATATCATACTACATCAGTAAAATGGTTATATATGGGGGAATAGCAAAACCTTCAAGAAGCTAGTTTTTCTTGATCACCAGGGTTATGCAAATTTTTTTCCAAAATTATCTTTTGATTTTTACCATTTGAAATAAAAATATTCTTCTTAAATTGGTCGTCGGACACCGTTAGCCGTCGAACGTGGCCACAGGCCACCGTTGCCGCCAATCGGCCGACTGTCGTCGCCGTCGGCCC
>JBAMHZ010311849.1:0-12996 GCA_037177395.1 Alpinia galanga | reverse complement strand
AAGTTATTATGTATATTTGAGCAAAAAGGATCAACTGAATTTAAAAAGAAAAAGACTTTCACACTTTGGCCTGATGAAACTACAGGAGTCAAGAATGATACCATATGGACACTGAAACAAAGTAGGAGGATACTAAAAGTTAGGTTGCCATATAAATTTATTTTAAGAGAGTAAGACATCAATTGCAAGATCTAAACTGATATAAAGAGATACAAATGTAAACTCTTACTGAAGACGAAGTGCTCAATATTCTTATTTTTGTTGGATTTATAGAGTGAAATCAATGTAATAGTGGTTCAGCACAATGTTAGCATTTGATATTTGGACTCCAGTACCCCTTTCATCACCCATGTTGGACACCAGCATTCTGAGTGGACAGTTAACTTTTTCTATTCATCGCGTGTAGTATTTTGTAAATAATTGTGACGAACAATTGGATCCACATTTGTGGCAGATAATCATTGCCCAAGATTTGAGGCCTTTTTCTTCAGCTAGAGCAATCTGACAGCAAATAATTTAACTACTAGAGCTTGGGATTTTTATGAGTTCAAAAGGCAGAGATTTGTATTCAAAGTTCAGAAAGAAAACTTTTTCCCCAAAGAATGTTTTATATGACACAACTTCAAAGATTCCATTGAGTGTTCTAAATTACTTTAATAAAGAGGAATCCAAATAAATATCATTGTGAGTAAAACAAAATTGAATAATGTGAAATGTTTTCCCCAAAAAGGGGAAAAAAATATCCCTAGACTCTGATTCCAATAGTCTAACAAAGAAAATATAGTGAAATAGTGAAACAAACTTATCAGGTTAGAAGGACATTAAAAATACAATACAAAATATAACTATACAGATTAATGGCTCAGATTGTTTTGAGGATGTTAGAGCGACTTCCTTTCCCAAACAGATACCACAGAAGTGACCAAGATGCAGCCTCGTCAAGCAATAGCCGAGCCTTTTGCTGCATAAATCTGTCCTCCACTACTCTTTGCCTGCCAGTACTACCATACCTACAAACAAAGATCAATTGTATGACAGTATAAAAGAGAATTACTATGTAAGCATCTATATGCAGATACTTCTCTACAAAAAATATGTTCAAACATATGTACTTATTAGCCAACTCCAATAAGTACAGAGGAATAGATTGAGTTGAACATGATAACTGAAGTCTTCAGTATTACAACAGAAAGTTGCATGGACCTTTAACAAACTGTTTTCCTTATCATAATGCATTTACAGAACAAATTTAGAAGGTAAAGTAACCTGATAGATTCAGAAACACTCCGACATGCCTTCTCAAAGTGCAAAATGAGATCAGCAAAGGGCATCAACCCTGTGTTGCACATATAACAAGCTTAAAGAATATATAGACCAGTAAAGACTCCTTGTAATAGTACATTATATGACCAGAATGCCATGTAAAGAAATTGAACCAATGATATTAGTGAACAATTTTGCAAAAATAGGCTAACCTAAAAGATATCACATATCTATTTTTCACCCCTTAATATATGATTTTCTGCAGACCCCAACTAATGGGGATAAGGCTTGGTTGTCATCGTGGTTGTTGCAATATATGATTTTATCTAGAAAGTTTGGAAAGACAACCTAATTGTTGTCAGTGCAAAGTTCATTACTAAATCCTATTAGGCTATGTTACAGCTATGCACCCATAAACTGGGTAATGTCCTCCAGCACAGACTGGCAATCATGGCTCTTGAAGCATGCAAAATATATTCATTAGAAGCAGATAAGGAACAAAAGTGTTTCTAAGGAAACTAGAAAGGGTTCCAACTCCAAGTGAATTGATGTAACATGATTAATAAATATGGTTGCAACCTGTGTAATTCCAATCAAATTTAGCATGAAGTAGTCCATAACCTATTGCCCACTTTTATTGCCTACTGCATAAGTATGAAAGGGCTAGAAACTCCCAACCATCCATGATAGAACACAAAAAATATTAGCTTATAAATATTTTTTTCAATAGATTAGAAAAATAGTTCCAAGGTATCTTTCTTATCATTTCTTTCTTCATTTGAATGCAATTACAGACTTTACCAAAGGATATAGAAGAACAACTAGAACTTTAGAGTGTTCCTGATTTGAATTACAATACAAGTTTGCACGAAATTTTGCAACCATGATAAATAGCTTCTCCTTAACAAAAAATAAATAAGGTTGACATGAAAGCATAAATAGTCAACTGCTCAAAATAAGCCCCTCATACAGATATTGGTCCAATATCAAGTTGTGAGATGTTGCACATACTGCTAATCATTTTACCTTGAAGTGCAGAGTCAAGGAGTGAGGCGAACAACCTAAAAGTGGAATCTCCACTTTCACCCAGACCATCATCCTCATTTTTTATAAGTTTCAATGAGTGAGTTCCTTGACGGATTGAATCAGAACCAAATTTAAACTCAGATACTACATGACTATCAATTGATGCTCTTCTTTTCCATGAAGCATCAGCATCAAAATTGTCTACTTCTTGTTTGATCTCCTCAAGTACAAGTGCAGTATTAGGGCGTCTTTGAATATTGTTTCCTTCATATAACAATCTTGCCTCAGAAAATTTTGACACTGACTGTCCTGCTATAGGAGACACATTTGAGGTGGATTGCCTTTTCCTGTAAGAAAGAATAAGGAGCCATGTGTATGAGAGTGGTTGTCTTCTGTATTAGATGTCATAAATTAAGAAACAAAATAACTATAAGAATTACAGGTGCTAACACAAGAAAAGTTATATAATGTGTCAACAAACTGGCATAGAATTTTGAATTGGGATAACCATCGAGTCTACCACTAGTGGTTTGACTCAGTAAGATGTACAAATTCATTACACTTTAACAATCTAACATTTGGTGTCTAGGCAGAATTACATTTTAACAGTGCATATGTAGTGCATTTACAACAGATAGATCGATGCTCTAGCCCTATTAGATTCAGTTTTCAAACTCCACTTGAATCCAAACGTCGATATACTATGAGTTCCAAATAGGATTTTTCATGTGAAATAAACTTGAAAGTTGAAACACCAAACTTTTGTTTTTATTTTTTGCAAAATTTGGATGGCTCTCTTACCAATTGCAATAACAACAGCTGCAAAACCCCAAAGGAGAGGAACTTAATGTAATAGAGTGTTAATGAGGTAAATCCACCTTAGGAGGATGGAAGGCATGACACTAGGATGGCCCAAAAATATATTTGATGACAGGTTCCAGGGATAGATTGAGTCATACGCTAGGCCACGACAAGGGAATTGCAACTTGAGTGAAGGAGAGTGTTACTACATGCAACGAGATAAAAAGAGTAGAGAATAGGGAGAATCCATGCAGTTAAGGAATAGAAACGCAATTCCATTTTTAATTGGTGGACCTTTATTCTCCGAAATACTGCAAAGGATATAAACCTGTAAATATTTGATGGGAACTCATTAGAGGCGGTTACATGTTTTAAAGAACTCAATTCCGTTGCCCTGAGCTGAAGAATCTCTCTCAATATTTCAACCTTTGACTCAACCAGCCTAAACATCTGCTTTCTGTGTAACTCTGGAGTATCTAACACATTCTTTTACAGTCCACGATTCTCTTAAGACTATGTGCGTATAGTGCTCCGGTTTTCTCATGAAAAAGAAGAGAATTGTATTCAGACAGGAAAGGGAGAAAAAAAACTGCAATTTAACTAGTGACGTAGAATTAGCCCCGTTTCCAAGGGAAATCGAATTATAAAAAAAGCCAAAAATGGTACCAAATCCTAGTCTTGAAACCATGCATCGCCTAAACGAAAGTTAACAAAGATCACCGTAAAACAACTGTGAGAGAAGCGTCGGGCATTCAACCTGTAGCGACGATACTGCTCCCTGCTGCTGAGGTCTTGGGGGTCGAAATAGATTGGAGAAGTATCCATCTCCATGCTTCAATATCTTTGCGCTAAAGCCTAAAAACAAAGAGCCGTAGCCGATTGGGAGAAGGAACGGAGGCAGAGTAAGCGAGTTCGAGAAACCCTAAAACCCACGGCACTCCCGTCCAAGAGATATCTTCGAGGCCGAAGCGCCAAAAAAATTAAACAAAAAATATATAAAACCTCAATTGCTAATAAAATGCATTAAGTCTGGATTGCGGTTAATGCGAAGCCCTAAAAATAGAATTTAAAACAATTAAAATTTTGTCTTTACCCAAAAATACTATTTATATTTAATGATGTGGTATTTTATTATCTAAATATTTTATAGAATTTACTTACTTTTAGCAAAATTTATTACCTAAATAATTTCAAATCTAAAGGCTTATGTTTGGATTCTATTAGTTAAATTTAGTTAACACTCAGCAACAGACAACATACTGCGTCTTGCAAATATTTTTAAATATATGATGGAGGGTTCAATTATTGTCTAGTCATTTGTTCTTTGCAAACCGCTTAAGTGCTGATATTTGGTGAGTGTAAATTTTAATATAATATAAATTCTAAATTGACTATAAATCTCAAAACATTGAATTATATCTACAAACAAGTTCAAGACTAAAAATGAATTTATTTAAATATTGGCAAAACAATATTGAATATTTTGCCTTACCATAAAAGAATCAACATTGAATATTTAAAAAAAAATATGGAACCGTCGTATTAGTGGCCCCCCACCGCTATCCATATGTGTGGAGGGAGATAAATCAAGAACCCAAAGCGGCCAGTGCAAAAATACAAAGTTATCGGTAGCCTGAAGGTGAAACTCAGAAATCGACCCCTTGCCCTTTCGGACTTTAACACAGCTGCGTTAGCCGTCCGAGCAAACCCTGAAGGCGTCAACATTAAATAAAAAAAATCCTACGATGGAAGACTCCGAATTGATGGATTTAAAAGTTTGAAGATAGAATTCGACTTTGATGTTGAACAAATTTATAGAAACGACGTGACTGCAGGATCAAACTTCAAAAGTATTTTTCAAATTTACTATGATGGCAAGCGAAAAATTTTCAGTCAAATTGATCTCTCAGAACCTAATGACAAAAAAATACATGAAGAAACAGATCACCGGATGATAAATTTACAAACAACTGAGGAAGTATCGTTTTTTTAAGATTTATTCCCCTAGAAAAATTTTATCTATTCAGTCATCTTTTCTTGCGGTGCCTATGAGCCGACTAGTAAAGCCACTTAGAAAATGAATCAACTTTTTCCAAACAATAATGAAGAGGCAGATCTCCCAACAAACACTTCAGCTGTTATATGAAGTAGAGAAATATAATTTGCAAATTAGAGAAGACCCGAAGCAAGGTTCAGAAAGTTTCTAGGAAAGTTATTCCCTTGATTAGTTACGTTATTTGGATCAACTAACAATCATAACGGAGAGATGGCTGCGAAAAGAAAATAAGATATAAAAGAAGAAAAAAAAAACATGGCAACAGGGGCACGAAAGGTATTAAAATAATAAGGAAAGATATTGCATTCACTGTTGTGCAAAAGGTGATTCACTCATCTTTAGCGCCCCCATCAACTGATCGCACAGCCAACACGAAAAAGAAAACATTGCGTTCACGCAGTTTATTAAGGGGGTTCAATATAAACAAGTTGCATTACATACTGCACAAGGAGATTACCAAATAAAGTAAACATGAGTTCTTTTGGCACTAGCTCAGATAATTAAACAAAACAACAAGAAATCCAATTCAACCAAAATGAATTACAATCAATTTGGCATCGTCTAACTGGCAGTCTATACGACGACATACAATTTTACAAATAATAACCTTACCAAGAACTGGCAAGTACATAAAGTTAGGCATCAAATTGGGGATTATAGTCTGGGTCCTGTATATATTCTTCATATGCATTAGCCTGCTGGTTTCACAAATCTAATGAGCCTCCAGACAAGCTGACCATCTAACACTTGATGGAGAACACACCTTGTTGCCTGATGATTTTGTCATTCTGAGATAGCTAAGTGACTTCCCAAACTCCCCACAGTAGCATGGCATTTAAAATGACATACGGCCAGCAAGTCTACTTTCTGATATTCTTCTGTCTATGGCCGCATCAATGGAGTTCATCTAGTTCAAAGTGTAACCACAAAAATTAATCAGATAGGTGAAGAAAGTATCAAAAAGATTATTGCAATTCTATAAGCTTGACGATAGAACTACACTTGTAGCAAACTTGTTTCTGAACGAACGCTGACCTGTACCAATTGTGGTCGCCAATGCAATGAAAAACAGTTAACAAGAAATTCTTGTTGTTCCACTCAGCCCCACACTTATTAAAAAGCAATAGGGATAAGGAATACAACACAAAGGAAACAAACTAAATCAGAACATGGTACATACGCATTTTCGCATGGGCCTTGGTGCTAGGTTGAGACCCCTCGTTCATT
The DNA here is from genome assembly GCA_037177395.1 of Alpinia galanga. NCBI lineage: Eukaryota > Viridiplantae > Streptophyta > Magnoliopsida > Zingiberales > Zingiberaceae > Alpinia > Alpinia galanga. The sequence goes on along the minus strand of JBAMHZ010311849.1, from coordinate 6,623 downwards.
TGCAGCACGAGCTTGTCAGTTTTATAAGACTTACTAGCAATAGAAATAATGTGCAAAAAGTATTTGAAAACTTTGGAGGCCCCAAAGATCGGAAAGAAATCTAGACAGTTAGGATTGGAATAGAAAAGAAAATCTTTCTTACTCATCCCAAGTCAAAACTATATTTTTACTGCCTAGCAGAAAACTGATTGCCAAAGGCCATAGTTCATAAAAGCTCTATTTCATAAATTTTGGGTGTAGCATTGAAATCCGGAGCAATTAATCCAATAGTAAGATCTTTAAAGGATAACACTCAGGATTTGAAATAGATTTGGTTTATTCCTACCTTGAGGATCTGCATCCAAATTGCAAATCTATTTCACATCCATCAGAACATATAACAGAAGACAGTAAAAACTTACCTGGCTAGTTTCATCATGCACCTGATACTTTGTTAGAGACATTCTTCTTTCTTCCTGCACAATGACCCCAACTTAAACATCATATATTAATAGAGAATAATGCTGCATCTACTAGCATGGTCTGAGCAAAAATGATCAGCAAATTAACTGAGACTATAGTTAGAAACTTGCCATTGACATTGCCTCATCGTCCCAGACCAAGTAGACCTCATTCGTAATGGGATTGGAAGCAGGAGGTTTATTGGATATCACAGGAGGAGGCCCAATTGAAGGGTTCTCAGTGTTTGGACCAGAAGCATACATATGTGAGCTTGCATATGAAACACCACCTAAAAATATATATATATTTACTTGGAAGATATGGGTAAATTGTATCAAGCTAAGACTCAGTGAGAATAGGTTGCAAAATGCATTTACCTTGAAAAAATTGCATATGGATTCAGGAAGAATACAGCATTTAAGAAACATAGATTTAATGGTGCAAACTGATCAAGGAGGCGGCAAGAAGAAAAACTAATGAACCTCTAACAAGTCTTTGTAATTGATTCACTTAGCATTTCTGCGCATCTTCCCAAGTGTCATGGCTCAACAAATATAATTAGAGAAGCAAAAGGTTGTCTCCATGGTGATACTACATTAGTTCCACACATTAATACCCTGATTATGCTCATTTGACACAAAAGTCATCAAGCCTCAACCCTGCTAGCCTGAGAATTCAATTTTCATTATGGATTTTTTATTTTATACCCATCCTTAGACATGTCGCTTCTGACATTTTTCTTAATGGTCAATGTCAAACTTTATCACGCCTCTCCTTATACTTCTGACTCCCTTGTTTTTGTATGTAACACTTTTGTTTGTCTCTCTGACAATTGGAATCCTAGAGATACAGTTTAGGTCTTTTTTCCCTTTTGATATCCTTTCTCCAGGACGATGCCAAAAATTAACTGAGTCTCCGCTAGCAATCTTGATATTGATCATCGACACAAGAATAGATACTAGAGGCTTAATCTACCATCTTTTCTCTGGAATCCATGGCAATTTGATACATTATCTTGAAGAAGTTAAATATTATATCAAATCTTGAAGATCAGACCAACTAAGTTTAAATGGCTTTTAAAGCTCGTTACCAGTTTCAGTCCATTGCTGTTGATTGTTAAAATTTCTCACATCAATTTTGCGCCTGTACCATTTTTGTTCAGTTTTTATAACTTTTGTTTTTCCCCAATTGTGAGACATGCTGTTTTGTGTATCAAGCTTGATATTGATTTATCTAGAGTTTAGTTTGGAAGGAAGTGTTTCTAGAAAACAAACCCTTTTCCTATTTTTCTTAAGAAAATTAGAAGATCATTAAGAAATATCTAGCTTCAACAGAATATCCAAATAATATTTAGATTGATTGCCTATGGATACTCTGAAAATTATCAACAGTATTGATTCGACTTGGATGCAAAAGTAAAAGACAGAGTCTTCAAGTTATTTAATTTTGTATTCAGACAAGCTTGGCATAAACCTTTCTATTGACCATATGCATCAGGTAACCATATGCATGAGGAATTGAATTCAAAGTCTTGGTAGACTCAAAATTTATTTGAACATTCTATTGAAAATTTCCATGAATTTTCGCTGCTTGAATTAAAAAAGAAAAAATTGACCACTCTTTGATTAAAAAAAAAAAAAAGAGAACACCCATTGTTAAAAATTATATTAAAAAAAGATGCACTGATGATTATTGCATAAATAATCTTAATAATCAAAAATAGGAAAAGAAAAAATTATAATCTCATGGTAATCTCAACAAATGACATTGATGTAGATACTTTTGAGCAAGGTTGAACCTGGATTGTTTGGGGTGATGTAACCACTTCCTGTAACAGTGTTCAGTGCTGAATTTGCATCGGCTATGCTTTTCAGTAGTGTTGGGGAGGCTGAAGAAATTGCCGGTGATGATTGTGCAGGTACACCAGCAGGACTATTGATTGGAAAGAGAGGTTGAGGTACCAAAGGTGGTGTAGATGTGGGTAGACCAGGCGGACCAGCTTGAGGTGGTGTAGGGAGTCCAGGGGTAGAAGTGGAGGTCAATGGAGTCGTCACATTCTGAATAGGAAACAAGGGCTGCTGTGGAGCTACGACAGGTGGGGGGACTGGAACAGACACTTGTGGAGGAAACCAAGGATTTGGTCGAACAGCTGGAATAGGCCAGGTTGGACGCTGAAACTGAAGGGCTGGATTGTATCTGGTAAAAGATGAAACATCAAAGAGCATAAACCATGAGAACATAAAAGTAGCAAAACTTGAAGCTACACTATATGTGACAAAAAAACATGAAAGTTAAAACAATAATCTTCCAATAAGCTGACACATACACAGGAGGAACAGAAGCATATGCAGGTGGGGGTGGAAATCTAATGCCCAATGAACCAGGAACCACTCCACCAACAAAACCGGTCGATGGAACTTCCACTTTGGCTGTCTTTGCCGCTGTCTCTTCATCTGCATCAAAACTCACTAAATCAAGCAAACCAGAAATAAAAATAAATGTGTCCAAATAATCAGAAAAAATGTCCAAGTTAAATTACATCCTTCGAATATTCATGTAAAGCAGAATTCCAAATGCGGAGCATAAAGATCAACAATGTCACAAATATTATCAGATAATATAGGAGGCATCAAAATCATATTACCAACAAATGAACCAATATCTTTTAATTAGGCAGTCTCTCCTACTTAGGAAAGAGAGTTTACAGTCAGGTCAATTTATATAGTTTTGATCTCAGGCAAATGAGTTACAGAGTCTTAAGTTAGATATTTGTCAACAGCCAACTAAAAGAAAAGATTAAATAAAGCCACGAGATCAACGTAAATCTAATTTTTCAAGCTAGAACAAGAGAAAAAATAATATAACAAGTTGGGCCAACCCAAGAACTCTTAGGTGTTAGGATTAGGACTTCAGGAACACTGTAAATCACCAGAATAATTTCTCTAAAGAAGGATGCACACAGAATATTATTTTTCTAGATGAGTAGTATTATGTAAGGGAAGGATAGGAGAAGTAGGAATAAACAAGAAATCAATCAATTTCAACCATTAGACTGAAATATTCATAAACAGGATGCTCAGACATGGGTGTAACCCAGTAAGATGTGGGTTTAAAGAATGAACGAACTAAATAACAGAATAATTTATCAAAGTGTTAACAATGAGCCTATGTGTGTTGAACAACTAAAGACAAGATATACAAGTGAAAACCTTCAATGTGAAAAATAAACATTTAGTACAAAACTCGAAACTTATAGAAAGTCACTTTGAAAAAATATATGAACAAGTGTATATCGAGACAGAATAACAATTTAAATAATGCATGATAAAAGGAAAACAACAACAATAACAACGAAAAAGAAGTTTCAATTATTTAGGGTCAGCATAGCTAGGCTGAAAAGAAAGGTACATAGAATTTTACCTTCCCCGTAATGAGCTGCTAGGACATCAGGAGGAATTCCTTGCATACCATAAATCTCAATCTCCGTTGAATCTCTGTCGGGCTTAGCATTAGGGACCCTAGATGAAAGCAAATAATATTAGTAGAAACCATTATTAAAGCCACGAAGAATGCAACAACAAACAATTGGATTAAATATTAAGCCATGTACAAAGTTGCACAAAAAGGTCATTCATAATTGTATAATACAATGCTATATATATTGCAGATGAGAAATTTACTAGAGACCTTTTACCAAACAATTTTATATTTCAAGACTGTTCCTATGGAATATAATAGCGCACTATGATAAAGAGCACCTGCAGAATTAGAAACTTCTGAACAATTTTAACCCTCATAAATTATACGTGGAGATACAAAATAGAGTGGGCAGCTAAATATATAGGACTTATTCTTATTCGATTTGCAATGAAAAAACATCAAACTAAGCATGTATTAGGTATGAATGAACCTACGGGTCTTTTCCAATGAAAAGTCAAAATCTAAAGAAATTCGAGAATGGACAATAAGTATGTGCCCGACTGCAAATGGTTAGAGTATGGTTTTCAATGTAAAACATTAACTTGAATACATTCGGTCTAAAAGTTAAAAAAAAAAAAAAAAAACATTATTCTGTCAACGTTGTCCATATCACCCAAGACGAGACAAAGATTCTAGCATCTCGAATATATAGTCAGCATGCCCCTCGATCATCATCCACACTACGAATATCAAAGATGGAATATGATCTACCCACAGATCAAGGGAATAACTTTAGAAACCATCGATCATGAGAAAGGTTCCAGAAACCTAATTCGGCAGTGTATACCAGAAAATACAATCAATTCCAAATTTCGGGTGTCGATAGAGTATTGTTACATACTTGGTCACGGTCTCCTTGTGGACCTGGAGGACGTGTATGGCCATGCCACCGGCGGTGGAGAGCTTTTTTTGGCAAACATGGCACTTGAAGTGCTTAGCTTTCTGGTGCTGGACGAGGATCTTCTCGTCGTCGAATTCCCTGTCACAGTAATAGCACCAAACCTTCGAAGGTCGCTTCTTCTTCTTTCCCATCGCCGCTCGCCCGGAAGATCGCGGTTCTTGTCGTCTAGGGATAGGTTTTACTTGACGCACCTCGGATCGAGCGGCAAGCAGAGACGGAGAAAGTAGAAATAAGGTTAGGGTTTTGGAGCTCGCAGAATGTGCCCTCGATGAGAAAAATAAGGACCCGATCCGCGAGAAGCAGGAACCGACCGGCCGCCGGCCCGCACGACATATAAATAGGGGAAAACCACGAGACTGGCGCAGAAAGTAAAAATTATACGATCATTGCGTTGAGTAGTATTATTATTAAATGATTCAGAAATTAATAATTAATTATTCTATTTAAGAAGGAGAATCCAATGCACGAAAAATTTATCTATTGAATTTTTCATTAGTTTTAAATAAACTCATCAAATTCGATAAAATTAGCAGCTTTATTTTGTTTTTCCCAATATAAGCTATGAATTAGCTCCAAAAAAAATTTTAAAAAAAAAACCTGTTTGAAGCTTGAAAATAGTTGGTCAGAAGCTCCAAAATAATTTTAAAATCACCATTCAAAGCATCTTCTTATGATTTTTTTATTAGAATGAAATTAATTTTAAAGAAAATAATTATCAGTAGGGTAATTTTCTAAACACAATTGAATATTTATTGACTTTTTTTTAAGTGCCTCAAGGTTTTGATTAATATTAAAATATCCTTCAAGAATTGTATTGTATTTTCCGGGATTACAGTGTAGCTCATGTAATATTTGATTCGATTTAACTGTAGTATATTTATAGAATTTAAAAAAAATGAAATGATAAATGTTATATTGTGTATGAATTTATTATTATTTTTTATTTACTTCCATGATCAATAAAAAATTTCGGTTAGATCAGGTTGGTCGCTTTCAAAATTAATCGGATCGAAAGTTTAAATATATAATGTTGAGTAAAAATATTTAAATATTTTCAATTGTCTATTTTTATTTTTTGTTACTAGCATCAAAGTATCTGTGCTTTCGACTCGACTAATCCTTAGAGGTAGTTAGTCTGGCCTCATAGTCCTATAGAGACGCTTCATCGATAGCTAAGCCGGAAGAGGCTGGTGCTCCTTATGGTTCTCTACCAACCACTTGAGTAAATTAGGAAAGTACTCACAACTTTAACGGTTCAACTCGGATTTCACAGTCGTATCATCCCTAAAAGATTATACTGTTGGAGGTTTTCCCTTCAGGTGGGAAGAGCCGTTAAGTGACTTTCTGGAAGAGCTGTTTGCTGAACTGAGCTACTTTCGTGCTGAGCTGCTATGCAGAACTGTTTGCCGAGCTAAGCTGTTTGTGGCAGAGCTGATCTGCCGAGCTGAGCTATTTGTGGCAGAGCTGATCTGCCGAGCTGAGCTGTTTATGGCAGAGCTGATCTGCCGAGCTGCTGGTTGCAGAGCTAGTCTGCCGAGCTGAGCTATTTGTGGCAGAACTGATCTACCGAGCTGAGCTATTTATGGCAGAGCTGATCTGCCGAGCTGCTGGTTGCAGAGCTGGTCTATCGACCCGAGCTGCTGTCTGCCGACCCGAGCTGGTGTCTGCCGAGATGGTCTGTCGACCCGAGCTACTGCCTGCCGAGCTGGTTGGCCAAGCTGTTTTTTGAGCTCTGGAAGAGCTGTTTGCTTAGCTCTGGAAGAGCTGTTAGCTGGAAGAACTGCTTGCTGGAAGAGCTGTT
>JBAMHZ010311740.1:0-12692 GCA_037177395.1 Alpinia galanga | reverse complement strand
TTAAATTTGATGAAAATAAAAAAATTGATATATAGTAAAATTATGGCCCGCGGATCGACTCGTCTAACCTGTAACACGCCTTGGGTTGGGTTAGATTGAGAATTTTCAACTTACTGAAATGGTGGACTGACTTATTTCTACCTGCTAAATATTGAATTTATGATGGATTAGCCTGCCCTACCATGGATCAGTCCGTTTCACAGCTCTAATGAACACCTGCATTATAAAAATAAAATATAATATAAATTCATCTAGTGGTGACCCGCATCTGTTTCACCCGTTCCACGAATCCACGGACGGGTCGACACGTTGGTAAGACTTTTGGTTTTCCAAACTTTACCAATATATTAATCAGCCGTCGGGGAAAATATCTCGTACCGATGTCATCCAATCAAATTCGCTATTGCGCTGCAACCGATTACTTCACCCCCATTTTTCTCTACTACACTTGAATTTCTCCGCCCACGGGCGTGCAATGTAGGAAACAGATAGTTTAAATTGGGAGTAGTTATAACAACAAACCCTTGTAATTCATAAAGCGCGTCAATTAGTGGACTTAAGAACCGGCGACGTGTCACAAACTTAGTGGTTCGTTTACTCCAATCCATGGCCTTGCCTAACAACGGATCGAATGCAAGTGCGCGCGGACCACTTTATATCACTGATCGCGCATGGCACCGGCGCCTTGTCCGTTCGCGATCTCCGGTCGCTTTCCCTTCCCTTTTCGTCGGATTCATAGCCTCCGGCCGCGGAGAACAGACAAGAGATTTCGGTTTGTTCCTCGTGTCACGAGAGATCCAACAGCTGATCCGTCGGTGGTGGACCTGGAGTAGTTGGATCGAGAAAAAGGTGGGGAAGAGATGGCTTTCAATTTCACCGGCACGCAGCAGAAATGCAAGACCTGCAACAAGACTGTCTACCTCATGGACCAGCTCATCGCCGACGGAATCGTCTTCCATAAGTCCTGCTTCAAGTGCAATCATTGCAAAGGAACTCTCACGGTATCGTTGTTCGCCTCCTTCCGTGGACTCCTTTTGGGGCTTTTTTTTTTGGCTATTCAGGGGGTTTTCAACTTCGCTTTTTCATAATATTCAATGTGGCGAGTTTGACCAAGATTGGTGCTTCCAATTGTTCCGAATAATTCGGAAGGTTAGGATTCCAGGTCAATGGTCGATGCTGTAGATTTGGTATTCGAGCTATTCCTGCATAGCAACTACTCAATAAGCTACTTTCAGATCATGATAAAAGCATAGCGATTTTGCCTCCATCCTGAGGTCATGCAATCCAATAGTCGATTGCTTTCTAGATCTGTTGCTCTAACTTGGTAGGGTTATCGCTTTTGCTAACTTATCCTCAGCGAAAGAACCACAGATAAATCTAGAATGATTTATTGATTGATGGTATATAGTGAGCAAGATTACTATTGAACTGGCAGCACAAACGCTACGCTTTGAATCTTTATCATCAGGATAATTTCTCAAAATGACGCATTGTTATCATACTCATTGCGCGTTATGCATCCTTGCGTAGTTTAGAACTCCAAGGACAAAAGGCCAGATTTTACTCAGAAACCTGTTTCTAGTTTATGCCACTAGTAGGAAGAAATTGTAGCATGATTGCATCATCTACAACCGCTTGAATGTTGAGGTGCTGGTGATGGGAAGGCTGCAAAGTTGTAGCCCCATTGGGTTTCAGTTTTCAATGTCCTTGATTTTGATAGAATCTTGCTAGGAATGATCATTTACCATTCTCAGTTTGAGAGTTTCACATGTTTGGGTTAATCATGTTGTTTGAGATGGGGCTTTCTATGTTAAACAATGACAAGTAACCATTAATCCTTCTTTACAATTGAAAGCAGAAAGGAATTGTAGAAATAACTATTTACCATACAGAAAAGAAACTCTTCACCTTTTTGTTCTAAAAACATTAGTCAATATAATAAAAAAATTCATTTAATTAATTTGAAGTATTATAAAGTTATTGATGATTAGGACAGGAAAACAATAGTTTTTTTTTTTCTAATTCCTTTCTTTTTCTCTCAGCTAAGTACATATTCATCCATGGAAGGTGTTTTGTATTGCAAGCCTCACTTTGAACAACTCTTCAAGGAATCTGGAAACTTCAACAAGAATTTTCAGTCACGTGAGGCTTCATTACGACTAACAATAATCGGATGTGACTTTCTCATACTATCTGCACTACTAATCGTTTACAATTTTTCCCTGTTTTTCAGCTGCAAAATCTGCTGATAAATCTCCAGAACTGGTTAGTAAAGATCTGCTAAATACTGATTTCTTCATTGCTTATTTTAAATCACTCATCCTTCATTGAATCAACTAGATTATAACACGTCCCTATAATTGATTAAATTTGTGCTGTGAAATTTTTTCAACCAGATGCCACAATCAGTTTATGTTGTGAAAATCACACATTTACTTCATATTAGCTTTGAAATTCCGAGTTGAATATTTCAAACTTCCAAGAGTTGAAAAATATGTTGTTTAACCCTGAATTTTTATCTTCAGCTAACTTACAAATTAGTTTGCATCCCATTGAATTGCAAATTAGATTACTTTGTGAAAATCACAATTGTATCTCATCTTTAGCTTCGAGATATTCCAAGTTGGACATTCCAAATTTTCAGGTGTCAGATCTATTTTTTAGCCCTAAATTTTACTACCAGCAGATTCGAAGACTACCTTTATGGGGCGTGTGCGTGTGTGTTTGTCATTTTTTAAACAAACACAAGCCGACTTATAAATTAGTATTCGCTATAGAAATCACAAATTTCTTCCATAATTTACTGTGCTACATTCAAGTTGTCCATTTTAGACTCTCTAGTGTTTTAACTTGTTTATCATATCTGCTATGCAGACTAGATCTCCTAGCAAAGCCGCTGGTATGTTTTCAGGAACACAGGAGAAATGTGCTACATGTGGTAAAACAGCATATCCTCTCGAAAAGGTCGGACCAGCTTATGTTTATCTTGTTAGGTTTATCTTAATCCAGCAAAATTCTACTATTTTCAATCTAAATTGATAGAATCAATCCTTCTGATGATCATGGCATGAAGTTCTTCAGGTGACTGTTGAAGGACAAGCCTACCACAAGTCCTGCTTCAAGTGTTCTCATGGAGGCTGCTCAATCACCCCCTCCAATTATGCTGCCCTTGACGGGATTCTCTACTGCAAACACCATTTCTCCCAACTTTTCAAGGAAAAAGGAAGCTATAACCACCTTACTAAGTCTGCCTCGATCAAGCGCGCCGCTCCCACTGCTGCCGCTGCTGTGACTGCCCCTGATCTGTAGTCCGAGTCAGACTTTGTGACTATGTAAAATCCTCTCCATGATGGCTTACTAAGACATTGGCAATGTTGGTTTTCTGATGCTGTGTCTGCTTCTTTTTGTTATCTGGAATCTATAGCAAAACTTAGGAGAAACTGCTCCTGCGCTTAATCAGTATCTTGATTCGTTTTCCCATTGTTAAGAGTTTTAATTTGCTATCAGATTTTTCTCGAGAGTCGTGTTTCTCTTCAAATGTTTTGTGTTCAATGTGGAAGAAAGAAATGAGTTCAGATGTGAATTATATGTTTGTTTCTTGTGTTTAAAGTTAATCTACACTTGTGATACAATGTTGCTTGATGATCGACTCGGCTCAATGGATCGAGATTATCAATGATTGTGTTCGACTTGAATGGTACCCTACATGGGTTTGGTTGACTAAGCCTGACTTTGTAGCTTGTAGACTATGCGAACACACTTGACATCCATCCGTGTAGGCTTCAAGCCCGATCGGTAAGTTATCATGTATAATTTTAGTTATACGATCATTAGGTAATCACATAATTAAAATTATAAGGAATGAAATACATTTATGTTGTTTTGGTTTAATTCTAAATAATGCAATAAAAATTTATTTGTTTAGAGGTTTTAAAGTATAACATAGTTTAATATTTTATTATATCACTCTTGGTTCAATTATAAAATTTTATTTACTCTGAAACATATTTAGTCGTGTCGATCGAGATGATCGTTGTCGTCGCCTGGTGAGATGGCAGCGGGCGGCTACCGTCAACTACGACAACTGCGTCGATAATAGATAATAGTGATGGCGATCGACGGTGGTGGTTGGCGATTGACGCCAACAATGGTTGACGACGGTCTACTGACAATTATCGATGGCAGCTGACCGACAATCAACAGTGGTCAGTGGTAGTCAGTCGGTGACCGCACGGTCTGTGGTGACTGGCGGACAACCGATGGCGACTGGCCGGTAATTGGTAGTGACCAACCAACAATTAGCCATAGGCAACAGGCAACTGACGATCGACCACGGGCAGCGGCTAGTTGACGATCGGCCACGAGCGGCGACGTTCAATAGCTGATTGCGATTGGCGATCGGTAGCGGCCATTACGACTGATTGATTAGAGTTTTAATTATATTAATAATTTATGTATAGTCGGATTAATATTTGATAAATTGATAGGAATATTTTTTATCCTAAATGATAAAAATTGAAGGTTTAAAAAAAATCATAATCTCAAAATAAAAGAAAACCTTAATTCTCTAAGCTTTTTCGATTCTTAATTCTTTTGTTGATGTATCACGGAGTATCGAATATTGTAATCGTTTAAATCCTAAACTAAATAAAATTTTTATTGATAATGTTATCAAAGACCTTAAATACCTCAAACTAGCCTCAGGGCTGGCTTGATTAGTAAATGCACAGAAGTAATTCTTAAATGGATAAGGGTCAATTCTGGAGGAGATCATAACTCTGGGCCATCGATCGATTTTCTCCTTTGTACTTGTTGTACTTGAATTCTTGATTTACTCTCCTTCTCGATAGGAATTGAGAGGGATCGTTAATATGATAATTCTATATTTTTTTTTAAATATCTCAAGCCAATTGCATGTACTGGACCATGCATGGCCCCGACTCGACACACATATGAGGCTAGACTGTGCTAGACCATGCTGACCTGAGTCGACTGCCACCGGCCCACCGCCCGCCGGCTCACCGGTCGGTTTAAGTGTGAAAACAGCGAAAGAAATGTGGAGGGAAGCATATTCCCTTTTCCCGCCAAATAGCACCCCCGCGCCTATTTAGCAATTCCCCACCGTTCCCCAGCAGCTCCTTAACCCTAGACCAGGAGCCGAGGATCGACGGCGTCGTTTAAGCGGCAGCCAAGCGAAGCAGCGAGGGAAGTAGAGAGTTTAAGATGTTGGAGCTCCGGTTGGTGCAAGGAAGCCTCCTGAAGAAGGTGCTGGAAGCCATCAAGGAGCTGGTCACCGATGCCAACTTTGACTGCTCCGCCACCGGTTTTTCGCTCCAGGCCATGGACTCCAGCCACGTCGCTCTCGTCGCCCTCCTCCTCCGATCCGAGGGCTTCGAGCACTACCGCTGCGATCGCAACCTCTCCATGGGGATGAACCTCGGCAACGTCTCCAAGATGTTACGGTGCGCCGGCTCCGACGACATCGTCACCATCAAGGCCGACGACGGCAGCGACACCGTCACGTTCATGTTCGAAAGCCCAAGTACGAAGATCCACTACCCTTTAAACTATCACCGTTGCTTCTAATTTCTCTCATTTTTCTCACCATTCTATTTCATCCGTGTTTAAGATCTCTGTTACCCTTTGTGTTTGTTTTCACTGTGGGTTCTTCAATCACATTGTGCCCTCCAAGTGTTTGAGGAAATGTGTGATTTGCACATACAAATCCATTCTTGTTCATTTTGTGTTTTCTTCGATCTGCTGCTTGTTGTCTTTGATTTTGTCAGCGATGCGAATCCAAATTGTCACATAGAGTTTCCAAATGTGTGCAACTTAAACACAGGATTGTTTCCAATCTATATTTAATGTATGTGATTCCTTTGATCTTCGTTTTATAGTTTTAGAATTGTTTTCGCTGCATATTTCTACGATCTTGATTGTTCCCTCAAATGTTTAACATGACCTTCATCTAAAAAAGATGATGCTTTTCCTTAAGATCCCTCTTGCAAGTTTTCGTCTTAGATTTGCTACGATCAAATTGTGCCCTCCAAGTGTTTGAGAATATGCGTGACCTATAGTGGATGATTTAATTACTCTGTTCATCTTGTTTGTGATTTTGATTAGATCAAGACAAAATTGCTGATTTTGAAATGAAGCTGATGGACATAGACAGTGAACACCTTGGCATTCCGGATTCCGAGTACCAAGCCATTGTGAGGATGCCTTCGGGGGAATTTGCAAGGATTTGCAAAGACCTGAGCAGCATAGGAGACACTGGTATATCATAATCTTGGTTTTGATTGAATCCTTCAAGAATTTATCTGCACTTGTCTGCTGAATTTCTGTGGGGCGGATGTTGGCAGTGATCATTTCAGTGACCAAGGAAGGAGTGAAGTTCTCAACTGCTGGAGACATTGGAACTGCCAACATTGTTTGCAGGCAAAACAATACAGTAGACAAGGTACTTTGCTCTTGCTCACTCTCCTTTTTTCACAAAATTCTTTTAGCATTTCCATAAAATGAAACTGATGAGGATTGACTAGTTTAGGGTTTGAGAACAAAGTAACCATGGATTTCATAGTAAATAATTAAACGCTATGTTTCTTATAGAAGGGAAGAAATGATTTGTATCTCTTTGTTGCATTATATTTTGTTTGCTTAAAATTGAAGAGAAATAATCTTTTCTTTGTTATTTGTGTTTATGGAATGTGAGCATTTAGGTTCAATGTGTGGTGCAATGAATATGCTTAGTTATTTCTTTGCTGTGAACTCTCTACCTTTCTCTTATAAATGGTTGTCTGTCTCCTGAAGCCTGAAGAAGCCACCGTCATCGAGATGCAAGAGCCTGTGTCATTAACCTTTGCTCTGAGGTACCTGAACTCCTTCACCAAGGCAACGCCGCTCTCTGCGACTGTAACCATCAGCCTATCTTCCGATCTGCCTGTTGTGGTTGAGTACAAAATTGCAGACATGGGATATGTTAGGTATTATCTGGCACCAAAGATCGAAGAGGAAGATGACATGAAGCCATAAAACCAGTTCAGTTTTCTACTACCTTCAGCTTATTATGTTTTAGTGTTTATACTTGTTTCTTCAGTTTCTAATGTAAGATTCAGCTCCTAAGAGTGCAGTGTATGTTCTTGCATTATTCACATTGTTGCTTTCAGTTCAGGTTCAGTTTGCAACTTGAGAAAGTGATCTTGATTCAACTGTAGTTGACTCTTAATCAGGTAATGATTTCAGCATTGTAAAACTGATTTGAGTCTGTGCCACCCAACACTATGGTTGTCATGTTCATTTTGTTCATAGTTATCAACATAATGTGACTTGTGAATTATAATTATTGGGAAATAACTGAGTTGGGACAATACCTATTTTAACTGTTAATGCTACTGAAAGGATTGAACATAAAATGCCTAGTGTATTCACTCAGCACCTCTTCAAACTATCAATGCTCAATGGCTCAAAGAGCATGACTTTTGCTGCTTCAAAAAACCTAAAAGAGCAGCTAAAAGTTCTTAACCACTTGTCTTCAATGAAATGATTCTTATCTATGACTTCTGCATGCTGCCTATGACTAGGAAATATGGTTTTGTTTACATTAAAGCAAAGGAGATGATACTACCTGGTTCTGGAGTGGGGGTATGATATACAAGTTGCTTCTAACTCGGTTTTTAAGTTCTTCCAACAGGAGAAACAGGCAGATGATTTGGCAAATAGCTGTTAGGATTGCCTGCTTGACTGGTAGAAGATTTCCCAAATTGATCGTTGACAATGTGCTCCTGCAACCTCTTTTGCCGGGTTGAACAAATGCAGGGCTTTTTGCCATGGATGACTGCTAAACAGATTGCAAAGGCCTGAAGTAGAGAAATTGATGATTGGAAGTCAACAGTGTAGAGCCCCTCTTTGAAAGAAACCATGCTGAAGGCATGTCGTGTTTGTCGAGAAGTTCCCTGAGGGAGTTTGAGCATCAGTTCCTTTTGCTCGAGCACATGTTCTCGGAAAGTAAGACATTATGTTTGTTAAGAAAACATACCTGAGTGAATAGTTTGAACCGGTGAGTACCATCTGTAGTTTGAGGAGGTTGGAATGAGCCACATGAATTGTGCTCTTGAAAGTTGTTACTAAGAACATTTAAGGTGCAGCCCTCATCCCAACCTCCACAATCACAAACACCTCCGGATCTCCATCTTTCTATCAACCTTGAGGGCTCCTGATCTCTGGCCAAACCATGAATGCCGCTCGGTATTATTACTGACATACTAGATTGACATATCACATTGTGCTGATCAGAATGTAGACTTTTCCTGCCATATGCTGCACTTAAATTTCCTGATGAATTTGTCGATAAGGGTCCTCCATAATTACTGTGGTGGGACATAGTCCACAAATTAGGTTTTCTAGATGGTGGTATCTGAACAACCATGGCAGCAAGCTCACTCACAGCTGGAGAATCAACAGACTTGGAAGCATCAAGCAAGACAAACTCTCTTACAGAATCAAAACTACCATACGGAAAGCTCTTCGCCTCACTAAGTGCAACATTCAACTGACCGACAACATTTGAGATCGACTGATGCTGCTTGCACTTGTTTCCAGAGTTGTGCCAAAATGTGTTTTTCTTCTTGGAGCTATTCATGGAGAATATCCTGAACATGCACTCCAGATTGTCGATGTTGGAGGTACTAGTCATCGCTTTTGCTGCAGCAAGTACTTCACCATCGCAAGACGAAAACATGAACAAAGAAAGCCCATTCTTCTGAGCTAGATGAAAAAGAGCATGCTTCATCATTGTTGCATGTTTATTGTCATTTTGAGTTCCCTTGCCATTATAAGGTAATTCCTTCAGAGTAATAACACTTTCTCTCGTCTGGCACACAGAATCAAAAGTTATGTTCAATGGCTTGTTCACTCTCGGAGATGATTTATCAGTTCGTAGTTCACCGGAATGGTGACCAGGTAAGGCGGCAACTTTCCCAGCCGAATGAAGGTTGTTCTTTGGCTTCATTATGGGATCTAGTAACCTCCTCAATGGACTTTGTCTACCTTTACTATTCCTGGTTACTTGCTCTCCATCGGAATTGTATAGAAAAGAGATCGACTCGAATAGCTCTTCTGATGAGCCAGCCTTCAAACTAGAACTCCTGCTCATCCTATTTACTCTAGTGCTAGATGGATAAATTGTCAACTTCTTCCCTGCTGAAGCAATGGCTTTGGCATCAAATTTTCTTGGTTTCTGGCTCGTATAGGACTCAAGTGCCTCACAAGAGGTACTAGGAATGCCCCCATTTCCTTGAACTGGTTTATCAGCTGGTGCCACACGTACTGATGGAATATCGCATGACACACCGGGCTCGTCATTCAGATTGGGCAGAGGAAGCGGGCATGAATGAGGAACCTCAGAAAATCTGTAAATGATCTCCAAATCCTCAACTAGATTACCTGAATGGTTTTTGCTGTTTGACTCACTTTGCCAGCAGTCAGTAGCTATTGTAGATCCAGAACAAAGCTGTCTACCATCTGCACTATGTTGAAGAAAATCCCAAATCCCTTCATTGTCATCAAAAAGTGGCATTGTATCATTGGCCAAGGGTATGATGTTCGTCGAGCTATAGTCATGGTCTTCTCCAATACTGATTACAGTAGCCTGATCAGTATTATCTCTTGAAGGTGAAGTGGTAGAATGTGATCCTAGGCATAATTCATCAGGCATGCCTTCAGAATCTAAACATGTACTGATATCTTTGTCATTTCTGTAGCCCAAAGGATCAAAAACCACATCAAGATGATTATCACGCCGACTAGGAAGCACTTCTATCGGTCTATATACTTCCTCTTCTCGCATCATAGCTGGGCTGCCTGAAAATGAGAGTTTCTTACGAGCAAGAACAGAAGATTTCTTCCCTTGATAAAGAGGGCTAGCCACGGTCCCATGCGATTGATTAGAAAAACCAAATGTAGAAAACATAGTGGACTCGGTGCAGCTAGATGAAGAATCACTACCCCTTGCATCCGAGCTGCATTTCTGAAGGTGTGTCCATCTCTCAAGAACTCCCCACTCCAGAACTCCAACATTCAGTGCCTTCTCATGGATGCTATCGCCTTTCTCCAAGTGTTGAAGATAAAAAGGCACATTGGATATGTTGTTAACTGTTTCATCCATCTCAGTAACCTTCCTACCAGGCCATGGCTTTTGAGGAGTCCCCAAAGGTGATATAACTGAGCTCTTCTTGATACCTCCTTCCCTATCTTTAGCAGTTTGTCGAGGGAGTTTTTCTGTTTTTAGTGCCCCAAACTTGTCTAAAATGTCGACATTCTTTATTCTACTAGGGGAGGCTGACTTGCTGGGGGATTTTGAGCAATGAATCTGAGCTGTGATTCTTTTCATCTGCTGATGGAATTGTTTTGTTCCTGACATGCTTTCATCTTTGGCTTTCAGCATTTGCGATGCCATGATTTGTTAACACTCTTATGATAGTTCGAGCAATTTCATTGCCTTGATTGCAGCATGAATTTTTGATGGCGCAGCTGAACTAGTTCCGAATTCTCCTAGCTACCAGGAATCTCTAAATTCTCTTCTCAACTTGAAGAAAAAAAGACAGAAACTTCACGTCTGCACCTTCAGCAAGGCATTGCACAATCCTGCACACATGAAGAAAAAAAAAAAAGCTAACAGTCTGCATCGAGATCAGAAGCATCAGTTTACTAATTCAAACTCGATATATCATTTCATTTTTATCCCCAAATGGGGAAAAAATAGAACTGAGAAGAACAAAGCATGATCTACCCAGCAGAATCCGGACGAAATTGGAAACATAACTCTTATCTTGAAGCAACCAAATGGAGCCAAAAATTGCCACCTTTTGAATCTGAGCAGGCTACATAACATCAAAAAAAACCCTTCAAAATTCAAATTCTGCCATGGACAACAATCACGGCAGCGTTTGTATGCAATGGTTAAACGAACAAACAAGAAAAGGGGAAGAGAGAAAGTAGGAAATCGAGCAGAAGCAAGAGACTGGCTACCAACCAGAAAGTGCCCGACTGGCCAGAGATTTCAGATCTGCTTCGCCTCCTCCACCTCCTACGGTCTCTCACTCAGCACAATGCAGAGGCAACTACGAACGGCAACATCGAGCCCGAATCCTCCACAAATGAAATGCCGCTCCGCCTCTCGCGTCACCGACAGAGAACCTACTCCGAGCTGAGAGGACCGCGCTCGCTCTGCCAGTGCATACGACGACGACGACGCGATCGCGGCTTGAGGACGAGTGGAGCTGTGCTCGGTCTCTGTCTTCTTCTCCAGGACCAGCAGCAGCGAAGGAGAGAGAGAGAGAGAGACGCGGCCAAGAGACAGTGGGAGGAGAGCGGGTGGAAAAGGCGGGTGCGCGAGTCGTCCCTAATTATTATCGGGTAGCAAAGGACGCGCGAAGGCCCCGTGTCGGCGTAGGTGACGCTGAAAAACCTACGGGACCCACCATATTCATTCAATAGAAAAGCGGGTAAGTCGAAGGGCTGAGCTAGGAAGTGGTCCCTCTCCTTGTTGGGACACGCCCGTCTCTCTATTTGTACTCCATAGCCATCCACCCCCAGACGTACCCGAGATCGGCACTCCGGATGTGACGTCCACGAACGTCAGTGGGCCAGGGGTAAATGAGATCGACATCGCATTGTTAGGCAGAAATGACGCACGCATAAAATTCGGAGAAATTTAATTCTTAACCTCGAAAGTTTATCCATTTTCAAAGCGAAACCTGAAAGTTCTATACTCGCCCCTATCAAACTTTTCACCCCTAATTATCGGCATTACTCAGTCACTTACTAAAATAACGAATGGCATCATATATGTGCTTGAGGCTTCATTTTCATAACCCTATCACCAATTCAGTTGGTAAATATAAATACATATGTTGAGATATGATTTGACGGTGAATTTTAGAAAGAAAAAAATTTATATGGGCAATCCTCTGTACATGAATTTACCCGACGGATAGAGTAAGATTTCAGTATTAAATAATTTTTCAAGAATGGAGCAACTGTGGAGTCCGAACTAGACTGCTAAAACTACGAGCTCTTCTTTTATTTATCTAGATAGTCAGTGGAGATCCGCTAGAGTTTGAACCTCTTTCAGTTAAGCTGTTAAAGGAGTGACTCTGTAGAACTGTGAGGTGGGACTAACGATCCTCATATATTAATCGGGCCAAAGGTTCAGATACCCTGATACTAATAAAAAAATGATTATTTGAAATGTACAAAAATTGATTTTAGAAGAATTCGTAGTTTTGGACTCTCTCAATCCTGAAGGATCGTTAATATGTTAATATGATGATTTTATATTTTTAAAATTTTATTTTCAATTTGATCTAGAGTGAGTGTAGTACTTGTCCTTGTGAAAATGACTTAGTGGCTAGCGTATACTGTTGCACAATAACAACGAATCAATTCTTTATAAATACAAGTGTCGTTCTTACATGTATTGGTTATTAGTCTTAAGGGTTAAATATTTACTGTAATTTATCTTATTTATGAAGATCCAAAAGCAAATTAATTAGGGCAATTAGATTGACAAATTTTAATCTTTTAGACAAGAGTGAGTTTGACAATTGATTCTAACTGACCTCTATCTAGTGCTCATTTTCGTAGTAGCTCCTTAACTAACCACCTATGGAATGTGCCCCCCCTATTAAATGTGC